>CAXAKS010000479.1:0-155998 GCA_963969495.1 Ceratothoa steindachneri
AAGTAGCGTTCAATGGATATCCCGCCACACCAAGGAACTCGACCCAAGGCTTTTTATTGGCCTGGCAACCAACCTGGGAACAAAGGGCCGTCACCTCGGACCGATGCTACCAGAGGCATCCGTCAACGGGCACTGGGAACGGTCAATAATTACGCGCCAGGGAAGGGGTTAACGGGGCACTACCCTCATCCCATTCATCGTGCTCCAACGCCTAGGACCCCTCTAGTCCTAGTCTCTCGCAACCAGTGAGCGTCGATTGGCGTTGTTTATAGAGGTTCCAAAGCCTCTCTTCTGACGCGTGAGGTAGCTGCCAGGTCCTTATATGTAGATAGAGGGAAAAAAGGGAAAGAGTGACATGATAGGAGTAGGCTTCTTTTTTTTTCTTTTCTTTTTTTGTATAAGTGGGAAGTAAGATAAAAGTAAAAAAAGAGAAGGATAGAGTAGAAAAAAGAAAAGATGACGCACTTAGTCTGGAACCTCGTTTCCGACCAAACCGACAAGGGAAGCCCTGCCAGGGGTACCCAGAAGAGGTACCCCCGCCGACATAGCTCGAAAAGTCAAAGGTCCACACAAGCTCTCTTCCCGCGACAAGGGGGCGTCACCTCTCCCTCTGGTTTAGAGAGAGAGAGAGAGAGAGAGAGTTACAAGGAGTTACAAGGATAATCAGCACCCTAGAGATCTTTCGATCCATGCCGAGAAGGTGCCTTTGTCAATTACCTATGATATTTACATTTAAAAAAAAAAAACAGACAATGCTAGAGATAAAGTGACAGTAAAGTTGAAGGCTCTCCCCACCCTCCTCTCCCACCTGCAACGCAGGTACGGAAACTGAAAAGATACCTGGTCAGTTGAAATATAGTGCTGATCCAGGAATTTCACAGTACAGTTTGAAACTTAACCAGCTGAAAATCTCAATATTCTTTTCTGGTATGATATAAGTATCTCGTCATTAAACTATATACACCATCGTTGAATTTAATCCACTATTGGATTTCGTTCCAATATTTATGCTTATCTTAGGACCTTTGTATAATAATGGAAATCCCGTCAATTAATTTATATACACTTTTCTTGATTACAATATGCATTCATAATGTATTGAATTCCATTCTTTTCAGAATCCTGTCGTCTTGGTCCTCTTTTATTTACATGGGGTTTTCCCTTATATTTTTAAAGTTAATTAATAATCTAGTGTATGTATTATTTTGTCGAGTCTTTGTTTAAATGTCTCTTTAGTCTTACTCGCAATTACATCATTTGGCAGTTTATTCCAGAGGTTGACAATTTTATATGAGAAAAAGTTTCCTGTTATACTTTTTTGATACCGCAACGGAACCAGCTTCATTCCATTGTTCCTCGTCTCACATTCGTTAACTTTGAACCATATATTAGGGTCTACATTTTCAATCCTATTTAGTATTTTAAATGTTTCTATGAGCTGGCCTCGCATTCTCCGCGTTTCTAGTCTGAAGAGTTTGAGTCTTTCCAATCTAGTTTCATAGTTATGTTTTCTTAAGGATGGTATTAATTTTGTCGCTCTCTCTTGAACTCTTTCAAGCCTTTCAATATCTTTCTTCAGATAAGGTGACCACAATTGAGCACAATATTCCAGATGGGGACGAACTAATGCATTAAATAAATTTAATACTATGGTCTCGTTTCTGCATTTAAATTGTCGTTTTATGTATCCTAGGATTTTGGATGCCTTTTTTTCCGCTTCACTGCATTGCATACTAAACTTAAGATCGCTCGATACATAAATCCCTAAGTCTTTTTCGACTTTTGTTTCTTTTAACTCCATATTGAACAATGTATACACCGCTTGTGGATTTTTTCTTCCGACATGCATTACTTTACTCTTATCAAAGTTTAAAGGCATTTTCCATTTTTTTGACCATTCTTCGATAAGATTTATATCTCTCTGAATCTCAGTTGCGTCTTCTTTGTTGCATATTCCTCTTCCAAGTTTCGCATCATCCGCAAATTTAACAACTTTCGATACGAGACTGGTTTCCAAATCATTAATATAAATTATGAATAGCAGCGGGCCCAACACAGAGCCCTGTGGCACCCCACTTGAAACTTTTGTCCACTCTGAGGCAGATCCATTTATTACCACTCTCTGATACCTATGGGTAAGCCAGTCCTCAATCCAATCTCCTACTTTTCCCGTAATTCCAACTGCTCTAACTTTGGCCATGAGTAAATTGTGAGGGACTTTATCAAACGCCTTCTGGAAATCCAAGTAAATTATATCGATTGACTTATCCTCATCATATTGTTTATATACATATTGAAAGAAGTCCAGCAAGTTCGTTAGACAGGACCTGTTTCTTCTGAATCCATGTTGTGAGTCTCTAAGCAACTCTTTTGATTCAAGATGCGAAACAATTTTTTTGCAGATAAATGATTCTAAAAGTTTCCCTACCACTGACGTCAAGCTGATCGGTCGATAGTTTTTCACGACCTCTCTACAGCCACTTTTAAAAATTGGCGTAACATTTGCATATTTCCAGTCAATGGGAACTGTTCCACTGTTTAATGATTGATTAAAAATTTTGGCTAGGTGTTTACTAAAAACTTCCTTCGCTTCTTTCAAAACTCTAGGATAAAACATATCAGGTCCAGGAGATTTGTTGACGTTCATTTTATTTATTAAATTTACAACATCTTCGGTTGTACAGCTAACATTCTCGAATGGGTCGTCTCCGTCGTATACAATATTTATCTCGGGTATAGGAGAAGTTATTTGAGTAGTAAAAACACTCGCGAAGTAATTATTGAGTAGACAAGCTATATCGTAGTCAGTGTATCTTAAGGTACCATTACAATCTCTCAATGGCCCAATATTGTTCTTTATTGGCTTCCTATTGTTTACAAGGGCATAAAACTCCTTTGGATTTATTCTACAATTTTGAGCGACTCGTATTTCTTCTTCTCGTTTTGCTATTTTTATCTCTCTTTTTATTTTTCTCCTTAAGACATGATATTGTTGCCTTAATTGTTGAGTACCTTTTATTTTTAGTAACCTATACATTTTTTGCCTGTCTTTTATCATTCTTTTTATTTCTTTGGTTAACCACGTAGGATCTTGTTTAACGGTTAAACTTCGGGTTTTAATTGGAATATTCTTTGTTTGCTGTTCCATGACAAAATTCTTAAATTCTATCCAATTATTGTTTACACCTTCATTTGATATCACATAAGCCTCTAAGCCTGCTTTGATGGCGTCGTAGTTTCCTCTGTTAAATTGGGGTCTCTGTATTTTTTTAATTCTTTCTAAGGCTGATATTATGATATTAAATTCTATTAAATTGTGGTCACTACCTTCAAATTTTTCGCCAACATAAGTGTTTGAAATCAATTCGCTTTCAGTGGACAATATGAGGTCTAATATGTTTTTACCTCTTGTTGGCTCACTAATCCACTGAGTCAAGAAATTTTCATCGATAAAGTCCAGAAGTCTCTGGCCTTCCCTGTCAGCTTGCTTTGTAGTCCAATTTATTTTACTGCAGTTAAAGTCACCCAAAATTACAGCTGTCTTCTTGTCGATTTGTTTTGTTAGCAGGCCGTATAGCATTACATCAAGTTCTGAAGACTGGTGCGGTTTTCTGTAGACTAAGTATATGCATATATTTATTTTATCTAAATTTAACTTAACTCCTATCATTTCGAGAGTAGTATCTAGGATTATTTCAGTTGGGTAAAGATGTTCTCGTACGTATAATAACACTCCTCCACCAACTCGGTCCTTTCTATCTTTGTTGAACATTTTATAATTTTTCAACTCAAATTCACCTTTAAAATCTCTGAGGTTTAAATTTATCCATGATTCAGTGATGGCAATTATGTCGTAATTCTCTGCAGCCACCAAAGCTCTGAATTCTAATAACTTATTTCTAATAGAACGTGCATTTAGAAGAACCGCTTTCATTGGTTTCTTACAATTTCTGGAGGCGATTCGTTTCCCGAAGGCTGGTTGGTCGCAGTGTTTGTTATTTGTGAAATATTCCTTATACGAGTACATTCATATAGATTATATACATTGATGTTCAGAAGGTCTCCATATTTTTTTTTACCTTTATTATTTAAGTGAGTCCCATCCTTTAAGAAATACTCACCACGATCGATAAAGCTTAGCCAGAGATTAACGAATTTAATGCCTTTTGACTCACACATTCTTTTGAGCTTCATATTTATTCCAATGGTTTTACTCATTACTTCTCTTGATGCATTCAGTCTTGGCAATATACCTATCATAATGCCTTTATCCGTTTTGTCTTTGATTTTGTTCGTTAATGATTCGAATTTTGAAACTACTTCCTCTGTATTTGTCTTTCCATCTTTTACATACGTGTCGTTTGAACCAACATGAACTACTACGGTACTGTCTTTACTGTCCAATTTTAGTTTCGAAATTTCTTCTTCAATTTTCCTAATAGTAGCACCTGGATAACAATAAGTCACCCTATTTTTCTTTTCATTTAGGCCAAAAAAGTCACTTTGATTTCTTACGAGAGAATCTCCCATAAGGGTCGTCTGCTTTTCCTCTTTGGAAGCCAAAGAGCTTTGTTTTGTTCTAGTGGACTTTGAAAAACTATTATAGGATCCAGGTTGCATATTCTGTGATGTATTTGCATTTACAGTTTGTTTGCTCCTTACTATTGTAGAAGCACTATCTTTACTTTCTACTTTATTTTCCAGTATTGCAACTGCTTGTTCAAGACGAACAATTTTCTCACTTAAGTTAACATTCTGCTGGGAAATATTTTGATTTGCTGACTCGAGGTAAAGTATTTTATTCTCTAATTCCTTAATTTTAGCTTCGGAATTTTGACAAGCGGGGCTCCTTGTAGCAACATCGAGATATTTAGACTCCAGTGCTATAAATTTGTTTTCCAGGACACCGATAGTTTTTAAAAAGTCACTTTTTTCCCTGGTATGTTTTTCTTCTATTTTGCAGAATAAACAAATGCTGATGGAGGTGATGCTGTTGAAGTTTTGCTCCGGAAAATTTATGCACCACTTGAGAGTCTTGCACTTGAAACACAAAGCTTTTAATTTCTCCGCTCCTGGCATAATTAATTATTGTATTATCCTTGATTATTATATTATACAAATATGGAGGCGAGATACGGGTAGATTCGTGCAAAACCTACTTTTCAACAAATAATGATAAGATTCTAATATTATAATGTACAATTATGTAGGTCAGATACAGTGTTAAATCGTAAAAGAATTTCTTTCCAAAGATTAATGGCAATGCTTTAGAATTTATACTACTGAAAACGATTTATTCACCTGAGTAACGGAAAATTTAAGAATCAAGATGGCGCTTGTCGCTATAGTTTAAAATGGATAACCTATACACCAATTGGTTGCTCTATGTGACGTTGCGTAACGTGGAACAATGATATACGCTGATTGGGCGAGGAGATTATGACGTCAGAGATGTTGTGATGACGTCAAAAAAGAATGCGCGTTGATTGGTCCAGAAAGTAAAACGTCACTTACCGTATTTGAAGATGATTGGATCTTGAATTAAAAATTCAAGATGGAGATTAAATAGCAATATGGTATACTTTCCACAATTAAATAAATTAATTCACTATCCGCACTAAATTAATTAGGTTATTTCACATTCACAATATACTTTATGGCCTTTTTATTCAATAAAGAGAGAGAGAGAGAGAGAGAGAGAGAGAGAGAGAGAGAGAGAGAGAAGAGAGGAGAGAGAGAGAGAGAGAGAGAGAGAGAGAGAGAGAGAGAGAGAGAGAGAGAGAGAGAGAGAGAGAGAGAGAGAGAGAGAGAGAGAGAGAGATATTTTAAAGATCGTCGTCAAACGAAGCTTTGAAAGTGCAGAAACACTACACACGGTTTTTAACACTGTGATTACCGATATTCTCCTTCTCCTCACTTTCCTCTCTCTGACTCCACAAACCAGTATATGTACTCTAAACTCCACACATGTACTTCCAACTCCGTGTATGTACTTCTGCCCAATTTTGAAAGAATAAATAAATTAGAAAATTGCCCAAATCGATGATAAACTACAGAGTAAAAATGAAAAATGGGCGAAGATTTTCAAGTTGAAGTGAGTTCTAATTTTTTTGTGTGTTCTCTCTCTCTCTCTCTCTCTCTCTCTCTCTCTCTCTCTCTCTCTCCCTCTCTCTCTCTGTGTCTATATATGTCTCTGTGTCTCTGTCTATCTCTCTGTATCCGCCTATCTTTATGCATGTCTTTGTCTGTCCCTCTAACTCTTTTTTGTTTCAGCCCATCTCTTAGTTTCTATCTTTGTCTGTCTTTCTATCTATTATCTCTGAATTTGTCTCTCCATCTTTCTACATTTGTCTATCCGTATCCGTCTTACTGTTTATATTTTTGTATGTTTCTCTGTCTCTCTGTAACTGTTTCTTCATCTCTGCCTATCTCTTTGTATCGATCTCTGTCTATGTCTGGATTTTCTCTCTATCTTTGTCTATCTCACTTGGTCAGTCTATTTCTATATATGTGAGCGCAATCTTCAACATGTCAATCCGGGCCGAATGCGTTCCTAGAGACTGGCGTGAAGCGGAGGTGAGTCCTATCTTCAAGAAAGGAGACCGTAGCCAACCGTGGAACTACCGACCTATCAGTCTGACTTCGATAGTCGGTAAACTCATGGAAAGCATGGTGGTGGACAAAATGACGTCGCATTTAGAGTCAAAGCTGCTACTGAGGAGTTCCCAACATGGCTTTCGAAGGCAACGGTCATTCCTGACGAACCTTGTGGAATTCTTCCACTTTGTCTTCAGTGAGCACGATCGGGACAAGGCGGTGGATGTGTCTACTTAGACTGTAAGAAAGCCTTCGATAAGGTAATACACTGCAGCCTTCTCCGGGAAGTGCGAGCGATGGGCATAGACGGAAAAGTAGCTGGCTGGATCGAGAACTGGCTAAGTGGCAGACGGCACGGGTGGTGGTAAATGGACAGGCTTCTGAGTGGGAGCCCGTTACTAGCGGGGTGCCTCAAGGTTCTGTCCTGGGACCACTACTATTCATCATCTACTTTAACGACATCGAAGGTCACATGGTTGCCAAGATTTCCAAATTTGCCGACGATACCAAGCTTGGTATGGACGTTGCAAAGGATGGAAATACTGCCCGCCTGCAGGAAGATCTTCGAAAGATTGGGGAGTGGTCGGACACGTGGCAAATGCCTTTTAACGTGAACAAATGCAAAGTGATGCATATCGGCCACCGAACCCCTCAATCTCAGTATATCCTTAAGGGCACTGCTATTGAATCCACCGACACTAAGAAGGACTTGGGTGTAACAATCACTAGTGACCTCAAGTTCTTGAAACAATGCATTGAGGCGAATAAAAAGGCCCAAAGGATGCTAGGCTACATAAAGCGCCAATTTGGATATCAGAACAATGAGATTGTACTGTGTTTGTACAACTCACTTGTCCGACCGCACCTGGAGTATGCCATACAATTTTGGAGTCCTTCATTGCGAAAGGACATCGCGAGATTGCAACGCGTGCAAGCCAGGGCAACCAAACTGATTCCCTCTATCAGAAATAAAATTTATGAAGATAGATTAATGGAATAAGATATGTTCTCGTTGAAAACACGTAGACTACGTGGTCAGCTCATCGGAGTTTTCAAAATAGTTCGAGGGTTCGACAATGTTGACTACAAGGATATTTTCACACTTGTTGAGAGCAGAACAAGAAATCACGGCTTTAAACTTGAACTGAAGCGTTACAACTGCAAACCGTGTGAAAAAAATTTCACCTACAGTATCTGCTGTTGACCAGTTCAAGTCAAGACTAGATAGGGTCTTGAAAAATGGCCGTTTAAGGACGTAAAACATTTGAGCAAAGATGTACCCGCTCGACTGCTAGTCCAAAGGTACCCTCATTGAATGGACCGTAAGGTCTTCTAGGGTGCTTTCTTTCCTTGTTCCTCCTTGTTACTCTTTGTCTATCTATCTGTATCTATCCATTCCTCTGTTGATCTCACTCTGTACCTGTCTATCTCTCTCTATTTTTCTGTTTATTTATATGTATGTGTCTCTATGTTTCTGTCTCTCTCTAGCTATCTGTATATGTTTATATCTATATCTGTGCATTTGTCCCTCTCTTTGTATATCTCTGTCTATTTTTTGGTTCTCTCTTTCTCTCTCAGTATCTGTCTGTACATTTAACTGCATCTGTCTCTCTCTCTGTTTCTGTCTATTTCTGACGCCAGGTGAGGAAATTATGAGTACAAAGGTGGAGGGACCTTTTGAAGGGAGGTTCCTAATTAAAGTGGTAAAGTAGTGGAGTGAAAATGTGCGGAAAGTATAGGACCAGAGTACTCAGAAGAGCAGACTACTTTGTCTCTTGGATACGCGAGGGTGCATAACTTTCCTGTGTAGTGGCATAATACAATAACCTACGCCCCTTTTCTCATGTTGTCTGATCCTCTCATTGGATTATACAAAGCAGAGTGAGTTTCCGCAAATTTCAGGTATAGTTTCGGACATTTTAGTCGCATTCACGACGCACAGCTATCACCACAGTGGTAGCATGAGGACTACTATAAGCTTTCTCACTGTTTCTCTTTCATTCCTTCATTGTGTCGACCCTTGGACAGTCTCGACCAAAGGGGAAGGATGGCGTTAATTGCTTTTAGAAAATCGTTCGTGCGAATCCTTCATATACACTTACACTTCTACAAAAGATACCAGTTAACATACAAAAATACAAGTTAAATATGTATATAATCCATTGCTGAGCGAAGTTAAGCCGCATTGGGTGTGGTTGGGCGTCGGATGGAGTCACGATTCGGGGCTGAAATAAGTAATACTAATCAATAAGAAAGCCCATCCATAGCCCCTGCCAAATCACATATGTATATACATGTGCACATCAACAACAGACAAACGATATATTTCATTATCAAATAATTATGCATTACAAAAAACACTTACGGATAGACACAGTACACAAACACAGCAATGTACATAATAAAGAGCGCGCAAATGCTCAAGTTTACGAAATACATAAGAATATATGCACATAGTTAAGCAGACATGTGTAGTTGGTACACAAAGGCTGAAATTTTTGCCTCCCTTAACAAAACGCTAAAGAACAGAGAATATGCCGAAGTGTGCAATTATGTCGCTTTCAGTAGGTTTCAAGTAAGAGATCGCACGACACAAAGTGACTCATTTTCCTCTGTCCGTGTTACTTCGGGCCTCCGAGAGCCAAAGTGAAAAGAGAAACATTCAAGTGCTAAGAGAATCGGACATCCGAGTGTCAAAGGCGAGGAGGAACTCCAATTAAAAGTTGGAGCCGAACAAATGAAAATCTCACTCAGTTTCATTTTAGGGATGGACGAGGATTGTTTCTGAGTCTTTCGATAGATTGAAACTTACGATCTTTTGCGAGGGAATTTCTGATAGCCGAGATAAAAGATGTCGACGGACAACTTAAGAGAGGAGGTTTGCCAACCGCATGACTGGTAAAACAGTCAATTAACATTGAACACTGTAAAATGAGAATGTAATTAGCAGCTTTGAACAGGAGGGAAACATTTCAATAGGTAGGTAGCAACGGAGTTAGTGGAAATAAAATGATGGATCGAAGAAATGTAGCAATAAAAAAGGAATGGTAATTCTAAAGAGGACTAAAATATTTATGTCTCGAAATACCTGGATTTACGGGAGTGCACTGCGAGCTTCCAAAGAAAAGTTGATATAACTCTGAATAAGAAGGGAAAAGTTGAATTTGACTTGGCGCCGACGAAAAGTAAGGCAGATGCTCGAATATAAGAGTGGTAGAAGGTTGAATGATTCATTGAAGGAGAGAGAAAATACATATATATATATATATATATATATATATATATATATATATATATATATATATCATTTCTTGATAATGAATGGTTAAAAAAATTCGAAAGCACTTGGAATCCGCCTTTCATTTTACTGTGGAAATTTTTGCATTTATTGCGGTACTCACGCGCTACTTTGTGAGTTTCTCATATCCATATATATATATATATATATATATATATATATATATATATATATGCATAGTGAAGGCGATCCTTTACCGAGAAGACAGAAATAACGCCAGGGGAAAAAAAGTTTTGGATTCCTGGCCTAGACTCGAACCCGGGTCTGCTGATTGCCGGTCAGATGCTTTACCGCTAAGCTACCAGGCACAGTAACTATATTTCGCCCAAAGCGTTACCCCATCAAATCCAGTATCTCCCTAAGCTAGGAACTTCCAAGGAATTTTTATACCACATACTCTTACGCGCTCACATTCGCGTTCAATTCTTATTTTCTCTTGCACTATATGTATTTATAGTCAGCTAAACCAGGTTTCTGCATCTTTCTTTCCGTCTTCAAAATTTTATTTGAAAGACAGAAAATAAAAATGGCATAGCCCTGTGGTGATTGTATTATCACCCGCAGATCCTGTAGTTGCTTTCTTTATATATATATATATATATATATATATATATATATATATATATATATATATGCTTGAAATATCCCAAAGGAAAATAATACACAGAATAAGCCCAAGCGCTTTCGTGTTTACATCATCAGGGGCAAAAGAACAATGGAATAGAGAAACAGTCAATAAACAGAAAAATGTGACGTCATTCAAACATACTGACGAACAAAGACAATCGTTTAGGGGGAGGGGGAGACAAACTGACGAAAAAATGAATAGCCTATCCGCAGAACTACAATATACAAATGAATTAAACAAATTAAATTTATATTGTAAACATATATTATTCATGATCCAATTATCTAATTTAAAAAAGACTTTCGCTTAGATTAAAATTAATGTTATGGGAGAATTTGATCATGGCTGATTCTACTAAATTTCTTTCAATAAAATTGGGCACAAAAATAATGGATTTCGCATTAGACCAATCTATTTGATGGTTCAAAGTAGATTTATGGATAAACAGTGCATCAGTGCATTTGAAGTTTGCCCCGTTCGTAGATCACGTGTTTTTTGGTGATTATTTTTGCATATATATATATATATATATATATATATATATATATATATATATATATATATATATATATATATATATATATATAGAGAGAGAGAGAGAGAGAGAGAAGGAGAGAGAGAGTCAGTCACTAAGAAGCTTTTCTTAGTGAAATAAGAAATTAAATTCGGCAAATGAAATTTTTCTGAATTAGACTTGTAGAGAAATCTAGAGAAACAAGTTTATACCAACGTATTTAATATCTCTCTTGGGTAAGAAAACGAAGCGAAATAGATTGAGAAAGGGGTTGCCTTTTTTGAGCTGGGCCAAATAGACGGAGGAGGGAACCAATTTTTAATATCCTTTGGCACCATCGGATACATTAACCGGATCTGATCTGCAATAAATCATGGTCAGCAAAGATTGATTGTTGGGAATGGTTGAAAGGTGTGGTCTAGTTTCATCGGAGTGACTTATTTTTGACTTGTCGAAGGGATGAACGAAATATGAAAAATGATAAAGGGTGTAATAGCTGCCAGAAAAGTTTAATGTTTATGCAGAGAAATGGTGGAGTCGTTCTTCTCTGCTACTAGCAGTAGAATATTTTTTTCTTTAGATGGCTATCTGCCACTGTCACAATCAATTTAGCCTATTATTAGATTATGTTAAAAAAGTAAAAACAAAACAGAACAATAAACAAGAAAAAGAAACAGGAGACATGATTACGCGAGGGGGGAGAGACCTTCCTCCCACCCTCATCGCTCAAACATACATCCAACAGCAAAAAAGATCATTCCAGAGTCCTAAAATGTACGAAACTGTCTCGAGTACTAGAGACATGCGGTAGCGATACCGCTCATCCCGATACTGGGACAGATAACATGCGCGAGGGTCCCATCCCATAAACTGGGGCCCTAAACAAGAATGCGCCAAGGAGACTTGGAAACAAAGCAGTCGTCGCAGTTAAGAGCAGGGGGGCGCTCCATCAAATGTCTGTGCGGCCGCGATTGTCCTCAATTCGGAAACGACAGAAAGCGACCTGAAGCCGTCAATTCCAAGAGAGGGGGAGATGTTACGCCTACGGGATCAATAGTGGTGCGATGACGATGGATTTAAAGTTCACTTCTTCCGTATTCCAACTTTTATGCTAGGTTGTCTGCCTTGATTTATGCGATTTAGTATGTGTGAGAAAGAGCTAAACACTGGTCAGGTCGCCCAGTCCTGTCGATTCATTGTCACTTTTCATCGGCGCGATCATTCTTTGCAAACCTTAGACGTCCAGGAACCCAGCATAAGATAAATATCGACATCCAAAGGGCTTGCGTCAACCGTGTCGGCACAGATAACTCGAACGGGTTGGCCACTTTAGATCACAATCCTGTCTCCGAACCAATCATGAGGCCTTATTCCGCGTACCAAAGTGTGTATTGCAACAATCTCGACCATAAAGATAGTGACAACGCCTGGCATAGTCCATGGACTATTATATAACAGCTCCCAACTGGTGACAGCCAAAAATGGTTTAAGTCGCCGCAATTAAAATTCGGCCTAGTAATGGAATACTTTAAAATTCACAAAAACTAAACCAAACAAAGGAAAACTGTCGTGGAATAGGCCGAGGGGTGGTTGGAGTTTTCCCCGACTATTATATATATATATATATATATATATATATATATATATATATATATATATATATATATATATATATATACAAATAATGTGTTTGGAGAGAAAAATTAATAAGTGAATCTCGGATATCTCACTTGGCTTGAAAATTACTATTCACCATACAAATCCCGATACACTTGTAATGCTGGTAAGCTTTGCGGTGAAGTCGGGGAATGTGAAAGGGAAGGGTAACCTTGGAATCTGATGTTCGGGTAGCGCTGGTGAGTGAACGTGGTGAGATAAGGGGTGGAGACGATGAGGTAGGTTCTCGAGGGACCGACCTGATCCCACAATTCCGTCATGATTCTGCTGGAAGAAGGCGGTGACGGGAGCTTCTCGTTAAAGAGGGCCCCACGCTCGTGAACTGCAGGGAATCTTGGGTACCTCAGTGAGGTTGGAGGGCGAAGTGACCTATCGACGCGTAGAGTCCGGAGAAAAGCCAAGATGTAGTTTTCGCACTTAGGGAACCAGAGTGAGGCTGTTTGTAGCTTCGGCTCTTATACGTGAGTACGAGCTTGGGTCCGCACTGACATGCAGACCAACGGGGTAAGGAGCCTCCCTAACTTGGACCCATCTCCTCTCTGAAGACTTGATGCTTCGACGAATTACCACTACACCGATAGATGGCAATTCCTGTCCCGCCAGACGCTGTGCAAACTCTATTCTTGAGGCTTAAAAGAATTCGTCTTTTATACTAGAAACTCGGGAGAGGTTCTCAGGGCGCCGGAAGTAGATTAGATGTCAAGCTACTCCATTTCGTCCTTTATAAACTTCCGGCAAATATCGGAAGCGAAGATGGGCTCCTATTTATCGATAAACAGTCCGGGAAGAAACTCCGTGGTTAACTGAAATGGCCGACAGTTTCTTCCAGAAGGGGAAGGGTTGATAAGCGGCCCGCCGGAAAGGGAGGTGGGCAAAACTTGGGAGCTTATGCTATCCTCCTATAGAAACAAACAAACAAAATTTAACAAATCAAATAACAAAAACGAAAATTAAGAAACAGAACAAAATGCAAGAAAAAGAAGGAAGCACGCTTCGGCGTCGGAAGGAGGAAGACCATGCGATCAACACCAAAGAGAATAAAAAATAGAAGAGGCCAGCTTTCTTTAAAAAGTCAAAAAATTCATAAGTCCGTGCATGAAACCATTTCGTGTAGTTCCTCTTGAAAAGTTCTACCAAAAATGCCATGTTTCGCTCTTATGTGTGTCGTAGAGTTATTGGCTGGAAAAGGAGCTGAAGGTACTCTCATCTTTGAAGACATACCGTTGGAGTCGGGCTCATTATGCGGCGATATTTTCCTCCCTGCGCCTCCAATCCTTTTGGAAAGCGGTGTAAGTTCAGGGGCTAGGTCCCTATTTGGGAAGGCCACGTGTCTCCGTGTCGCTCCACCAAGTAGTAAACCGAGGCATGAGAGACCAGGCTCCCTCTTTACAATCCTCGTATGGGCATGATAGCCACATAATTCCGCGAAGACTATTTCATGACTACCTTCCGAGAGTTTGCTTCCTCCAACTCTAACGATTCGGTGGAGGCGAGCGGCTGTGTTGAGTTAGGGAAAACGGTCACGAGGGGAAAAAGGAGAAGCTCTGATTTACGCCAAGACGTGGCGTGAGCCTGTGGAGCAGCCTGCATAATAGGGAAGCTAGCGTGCTCGTAGACCTGTGGGGGTCCATGAGCAGAGGGAGAATTCTTTAAATCTAAGGCATAAGCTGTCTCTTTTTTAGATTCGTGGTGCGCTTGAGTTGCTATTCCTGCATCGTCTTGGAGAGAAATCACCCCTTCCTCATCTTGTATGAAAAGTAGGGAATGTCCTTATGCACCACCAGCCTGATGAGCTTTTCATCTACACCTTTCTCTATTGCATTGACACGCATTGACTCTATGGAATCATTGTTGATGATCTCCTGAATTTTAACGACGAGTTCTGGCGTTCTGATGGGGTCAGATCGTCGATCATGGGTTTTGCTCTCTGCTGTCGCCTCGTAGTCGAATCCTGAATCTTAAAGCTCCTTTCTGACCTTTTCCACCATCCTTGTTTTGATGTTGAGGAAGTCTGGAAATGGCCTTGTTTGTGCGGATTCCCAGGATGACTCCTTTCACAAATTAGGGGTTCGAAATTTTCCATAATAAAAAAAAACGATCAAAATGTGTTATTGTTTTTAAGAAGAGAAAGACAGACAACGAAGGTAAAAAATATGCCCAAAATTATTAGTTGAAAATTGCGAACAAATACCGTCCGCGACCTGTATAACCACCAATCTGGTCCTCTTCTCTATACTTCATTTCTGAAAAATAAAGCCATGACTCTGTTAAAACAATAGCATAAAAGGTTCCTACATTCATTAGCCCCCTTAACAAATCGTATACTTTATGCTCCCTCCTACTATTTGTTTAGTATATTTTTATATATCCTTCTTTATGGTATTACCATTAGTATATTCTAAATACCTAGCCCGCTGTTCATTTCTCCATCTATTTCTCTCTACATTTATCTGAATGCCATCACACCTATCTGCTTAACCCTCTCGCCTTAACAGCATATACCTATACTTCCCTCAAGACAGTCACTTAACACTTTCACACACTTGCCACTCAAACAAAACCCATCCATTGCATACAAATTCTATCTTCCATAAACCCCCTCCATGTGTTTCTAAACACTAGTACCATAATTTCGCTTCATATTTTCACTTTCCCATTGATCTCAACTGCGCGTGATGTTCCTTCACTGCTTACTCTAAAGCTAGATAAAATTCCTGAGAGTAAACATCTCCCACCAATCTCTCGAAAGTTTCACAAAAAATCCCTCTATTTAGACACTAGCTCCTCCGACCTAGTTTTCTCTGTCATTCAATCCGACATCTAAAACAAATGCATCCCTTTCAGCTTTATCCAATATGCTTTTAATTTTCTAACCCACATCCTCTACACGTGCACCTAGCAACCAAACCCTCCTCCACCACAAACATTTCATTTGCTCCAAATACGCCTATAACTATTTTACTCTCAGCTCTTCTAAGGCAGTGAACCTGTTATTACAAACATTAAACTCAGAAGTACACTCTGTCCCTAGGTCTAGTATCATGACATCCTTAACACCGGCAGGCAAATTCCATTTGCAACAGGAGATGGCTCACAGGCTGCTACATGTTTTTTCCTCTCTTCACTACCTCTCCGTTACGCCCTAGTGCTGAGATATCTACTAAGCTCAGTGACTGTGGAGGAATTCCACATGGAATTTCTTTTCCAGCACGGAAGTGACGTCCATGCGGTGGAGAAGGTTCTAGAATTTGGTTAGGCTTAAATTGGTAAGCATACCCCCCCCTTCCCCTTCCACAAGCGGTAGCCTCAAACCGCATCCACCTCGGACCACCTTTTCACGGGTTAGAATCGCATCGACGTGAAAATTTGAGGCCAGTCGAGAGTAGCGCTGTTTCCCCCACCCCTTCGGGAGGGGGGGAGCTCGGATATATATGAGGGATCGTCTTCCAGGTGGAAGACATAGAGTTGAGGAGTCCCGTGAGGACCAAGAAGCATTCCCCTAGTTCCAAGTCAGGTGCTAACAACAAAGCAAAGTGACGGCTGAACTTTTTGTGTGTTGGAATTAGCTCAGCCAGTGAGGTAATTCCATTTGACGATCGCCACCGAGCGATTTTTCCGACTCCACTTATAAACTGCTTTCGAAACCCTCCTCGTTCCCTCCTTGTTTTCGGGTAGCAAAAATACTCTCCCCTGAACCGGACGTTACCGCCCCTCCCCCTGGAGAACCGTCATCCCGTCAACTTCCCACTCAGAAGCTCCGAGCGCCCTCGCCCTCACGTTTATTGCCTGTAGAAGACATCCGTGAAGCCTTACCCTGACGTCTTACCCGGAATCCTCCATAAGCCAACCCCTCTCCCCCCTTCAGCAACCCATTTGAGTTAATCCTCTCCATTTGAATAGTCTCCTTCTGTATCGCATTAATTTCTAACTTCAGTCTGATGCATAACTCTGCAATTCCCCCTCGTTTACCGATGTAATTGCCCATTAATTCTCTTATTTTAAAATAAATTAAATTATATTTTTGTACATGCCTCTTTAAATTACCTTGAGCTTTGCCATTGCCCAAATTTTACCTGTCCTCGTTTCACTCTTTTCTCGCTGTTCCGCGCGTCGAAACTCGTGGCGTTCCGTCCCTTTTCGGTTCGCCTTTAAGTTATTGGTCCCTCTCTCATAGATATAATATGGTATTGATATAATGTAATGTCATACCACGACAGTGACTAATTGCTCCAACATACCTATAATTTCTAAATGTTTCATTATTATTTCCTCTAATTCCACCACATAATCTAGCACCCCACATACAACACTAGTCCCTACTCATATCATTCCACATTCATTAAAAACTTAAAAACACCCAAAGATTTTAGCTCACTTTCACCCCTACACTCACTTTTGTCATCAACTCGTGTTACCCAGCATTTTTTATCTAATTAATATATATATATTTTTCAGAGTTCCTTGAGGTATAAATAAAGAGTGAATAAATATTCTCACAGAAGTGTAAGAGCAGCAGACTATTTAACAATTTAAAGAGCTAAAAAAGCACTAATTCACAATATAAATTAACTTGCGTATCTAGCAAGGTGAGAACTGATCATAAACGACTGCCCAGTCTCCCAACAAAACAACAGCAAATCCATTTTTATAATCACCATAACGAAATTTATTAAACACACATATAGAGTCGTTACTACAAGTTTTGATATATATATATATATATATATATATATATATATATATATATATATATATATATATATATATATATATATATATCTTCTGGACGCCCAAGAGCTTCAAATTAACACCAAGACCGCCTTCTGGTAAGATCCAAGCTCAATGATCGGGTTGCCTTCAGTGCCAAACCTATTCACGAGTGGAAAGAGGCAGATGTGAAAGGCTAAGCGAGCACAGTCAGAGGGAGCGACTTTTCGACAAATGTCTCAAGTCAAGAAGGGTTGTAATGAAACTTCATCTCACCAAAATGAACCTTATTAATAGTCTCCAATTTTGTATGGAATATACACGAAGCCTCTCGCTTGTTTAGAGCTTCTGGAAAATCCCTCATTTGGAGGAGTAAAAGCGAGCGCTTTCACGACTCATGTATCTTGAACACAGTGAACCATATAGGCACTGTCCATATCTTAGGCTGCTTCTTATCTAAGGAAAGTGGAGAGCTAACAATTTTGCCAAATAATATTGCCAGGAACTCAAAATG
The DNA here is from genome assembly GCA_963969495.1 of Ceratothoa steindachneri. NCBI lineage: Eukaryota > Metazoa > Arthropoda > Malacostraca > Isopoda > Cymothoidae > Ceratothoa > Ceratothoa steindachneri. The sequence continues at coordinate 17,936 of CAXAKS010000479.1, forward strand.
GTACTAAACAGTGATCATCAGCGCCTCTTCCCAACACCTCAGGAGAAATTTGGGGATGATAGTGTTTTTTCCAGCATGATGGCGCACCTTTTTCAAAGACAAAACGAATTGAAGCAGACATGAAGAACAAAGGATATTAGTGTTAATTTTGACTGCGCGCATCAGTTGATTGCATTCATTAATAAAATGGGTTAGATCTATACTTTTTTATATTTTTTCTTCAAATTGATTCAAAAATACTAAAACAAAACGAAACGTTTTACTATTGCTATTAATATTCTTATATGAAAAAATATAGTAGTCTAAAAGCATTTGGCCATGCCGCCTATTTGCGCAGATAAACAAAACTACACAGACAAATCAAACGAGCACTTTAAAATTATTATGCATCCGAACGTACCGCACGATGGTCCCCAAATTTCAAAATTGCAACTTTTTAGGCGCAAAGGAGGTAGATAAGTAAGGAAGAGTAGTTCGAGTGGATAAAATTTATAATAGGTAAGAAATAATTAAAGTTTTTTTTTTAGTTAACAGAATAAGACACGTAACAATGGGTTTACGCTGGAAAAACTTATGTTTAACATATTGATTGGTAGAAATTGTTTAATTAATACAGTGGTCGATAAGTACAATACATTTAATAGTCCATAGAATTCAAATATGGCCAACTTGGAGGCCACATGTTAGGTGTTACATGATCTTAATGATTGTCTGACAACCATTCTTGGGTTACTAAGGTTTTGTGAGGTGTCAAACAAAGCTTGGTAAAACAATCATGGCCTACCATTGCGTACTTCATCTATCCAGGGTTTGATAACAGTTTCCAGCACCGCAATGTATCCAGCAGCATTAATTCAATGAGCCAGTGCAAAAAGTGGTGTGGAATGACATAACCTTCGCTAATCACCACTTCTAAAACCATGACAGTTTCGGAAAATTTGGTGTGCATCATTCGGGTACTTCAGAAGGATGTGAACAAAACTATTTGTCATTTCTTCTGTTATGCTTTTGATCGTGATCAAATTTCTTTTCGTTAGAGAAAAACCAAAGTATGCTAAATCACTATGCTTTGCATGTATAGCAACTATGACTGTATGTTTTTTTTCATTTCTTGAGTTATCATTATATTTTAAAGACTTCTCTGTAAAATAAATACTATTGTAATTAATAAGAGGGGAAATAAAAGTAATGCCCTCAAATACCTCCCGCACCCTGTAACATATAGACGCCTCACCTTACACAAAAAATGTGAACAAAAATAACTTTCTTTTGCTGTTTCCTTGCGTCTCTCATATATATATATATATATATATATATATATATATATATATATATATATATATATATATATATATATATGCAGGTTCTATTGAAGTCCGCAGCTGTTGCAGCGTTATCAGTTTTAACTTGTATTTTCTTAATATTTCTTACAAGTTTTTGAACGGGGTTTTGGAGGCGAGAAAAACATCCGCGAATGACGTTCTTTATTCCTAGACGTCTTCTAACCATGTTAGGTCATCTTCAGGAAATGAACAGAAATGGAATTATTCAAAAATTGCTACATTATATATAGTACTTCTACGTGAACATACGAGGGGCGGTCAATAAGTTTTGCAATTCGGATATAAGGAAACGAGATATGAGGAAAAGTGTTTTATTATTTTTCAATATAACTACCCTTGACTTCAATGCACTTGCGCCACTTGTCCCCGAGGCTTTGAATTTCCGACAACCAGAAATCTCTCGACTGCAACTCAATCCACTCCTGGACGGCGAGCTGGACATCTTCATCGTCCCCAAACCGGCGTCCACTCAGTGCAGCCTAGAGCTGGCGGAATAAAAAGTAGTCGCTAGGGGCCAGATCTGGACTGTAGGGGGATTTGTTAAGTGCCTAAAATCAGCACTCGCGCAGTTTGTGCAACTCTGGCCTTGTGGACTTTGAGGACGTTGAAGTCGATCATGGGGCGTGAGGTTTCTAGGGACCCAACGGGCACAGACCATAGTCATGTCCAAATTGTCGTGGATGATGTTGATAACACTTCCATGTGATATTCCAAGTTCTAGCTTGATATCTTCGACATTCACCTGTCGATTTTCGAGGATCATCCTCTCCACACGGGCCACATTGTCCTCGTTGGTCACGGCTGACGGGCGTCCTGGACGGGAGTCATCTTCAAGGGACTCACGACCATGGCGAAACTCCCTATTCCAGAGAGCAATGGTTGCATAGGAAGGGGCGGTGTCGGTGTACACTGCAACCATGCGTTCATGGATCTCTTTTGCATTCTTGCCTTCCTTGGTCAAAAATTTGATCACTGCGCGGTGCTCAACCTTCTCCATTGTTGAGAAAATGTGACGGACGATCTGCGATCAGCTACTGCTTCTTAAATAGACGAGGCAGGAGCGTGCGGCTGCAGTTCCTGACTTGTCATAACTTGTCCTAACCCCCCCCCCCCTACACACAAACAGCCATCCCCCTTCCTCTGTTTTGCACTACCGATTCACAAAACCTATTGACCGCCCCTCCTAGGTATTACAAAATTGGCCAATCATTGCACGGGAAATTTTTATGGGGAAAATAAGCGCTACAAGAAACATATAGAATCTTGGGCCTTGAACATAAAAAGTGGTGAGATTTAGGGATCGTTTGAGAAAAAGATAGTAAGAGAGAAAAGTGGTGAAGTAGGGTGAATTTAAAGAATTGAGGATGTGTGGGAGACAGAATCAATAAGTCCCTGGTGAAAGGGTAGCTCTGTTGTTTTTTGTTTTTAGATGAATTTTGTTTTTTTTTTGTCTTTATTTAATAAAATATAACATTTATATTTTATTCAATTAAATTACAATTTTTAATTTAATTCGTAATATTTTGATCTTAATGAATACAAGAAATAGATACAATTGGAAGGCTCAGATTGTATGTTTTTTATAGCGCTTAGTTTCCCATTAAAATTTCCCGAGCCATAATTGGCCAATTTTAGTAATACTTATGTTCGCGAGAAATATTATATATAATGAGAGCTTAGGCTCCCTACATTTTCCCCGCCAGCGGGCACTGTGCCATCGTGGACCTGGACTGCTCATAACCCTCGTCCCAACTACGCCAGTCGTCTGTGATGTGACATAATTGGGGGAATTGACGGAAGCTGGTTTGAGGAGTAGCTCACAGCTGAAATCAATTCCAGAGGCGCCCCAGAAAAAATGACGGACTGCAAACTCTGTTGATTTAGCTTTTAGCTTTATCAATGGGAGTTTGCCGCCCAAGATCATAGAGGGATATGCAACCGTCTTTATGCTATAGAGGATGCAGCCGCGAATTTAAAAACCTCCGAGGGGGCGGCACCCACCGGGTGAAGGAAGTTGATTCGGCTTTCATCCATCATCAAGTCCTCCATAATTCACCCCTTGGGAAGATCCCTGCCCGTGCCCATCCCTCATCATCCATCACCCCATTAATTTCAGTACTGGTTCACGGAAGCACAGAACCGCACTACGGCGGGGAACACCCCTATTCTGAATTTATATCTCACTCACTAAGTACATAACATCACTCACATGACTCATTCACATAACACGATTCAAGAAAGAAGACATGGAAAAATAAGAAGAGGAATAACTCCAAACAAGGAACCCAACTCCCTTTAGGGGAGATGGAAACACCGAAGAGAGTCCCCCTCAGGGAGCTCCGTGGCCAAGCAGTTCCAGCCAAAGCTTATGTGTGCCTGGTTCTTTTGAAAAAAATTAAGGTTGCGCTGATCCGTTTGATCGACGTAACCAATAACTACATAACCATCTCCTGGAAAACGAAGGATGTGGACGAGCTACTGTCTTCCCGAAGTACGGAAGCCCTAAAGAAAATCAGGCTTTAGGCAAGAATCCCCCACCTCCAGGTGGCTGCCAATAGAAGCGTCATCTGCCACAAAATTGAAGGATGGATTGGGAAAAGAACCACCGAAGAGATAAAGAAGGAAATTGAGGCACCAAACACAGGGGCGAAGATAAAGAAACTAATCAAGTTCAATAACCACACCCATGTGCTTAAAATCCCTTTCCAGACCACTGAGATAGCACAAAAAACAAAAAGAGATGGGCTCCTAGCCTTTAGCATGAGGATTTCATCGGAAAACATTGAGTAGGAAAAATTTCACAATATACAAATGTGTTTTTCCTGTTACAAACTAGAGAGACATACAAGCCACTCTTTCCCCAACAAGGACAAGAAGCTATGCTCAAAATGCGGGCAAGAGGGACATAGATTTTAAGAATGTGCTTCAACAACAAAAAAGTGCCTAAACTGCAACGGGGACCACCGAACTTTAGCACTCAACTTCCCCAGAAGAAATGAAATAATAAAAAAGAAGGATGAAGGAGCTCGAGTCCGTAGTACCTGAAGCTATGCGACCGCAGCATCTAGAATGAATCAAACAGTCGTAACTCAACCGAGGATGCAACTCAACTCAGAACTGAGCTCGAAGATTCTGACATGCGTCATCCACGTGTTGGCAGTGCCGGCAGTGAACCATTCTCAAGAAGGATACGACGGAGCAGCCATTGCAATAAAGAAGGGAATCAAATTTAAGCAACTCAGGAACTTGGAAGAATTCCACCTCACCATAGAGGTAGAGATAAGCCTAAGAAAGATAGTCATTGCCACAGGATACCAACTCCCAAGACGCGACTATTTGCCGAACCACACTCTGGCGAGTATACTCAGGCGAAGTGTTCCTACGATATTTATGGGGGTCTTGAACGCACGCTGTGCCGAGTTCGGGTATACCCGAAGCAACGGTGCAGGCAGATGCTTGAATACTCTCCTGGACAGGAACATCGTCCAGAGACTGGGCCCTGACTTTTCGACCATCATCATGGAAAGGAGCACCACCAAGCCGGACATCTGCTTGGCCAACTTCCTCTTACCCTTTAATTATCACATGAGCCCTGAAGTGATACCTTTTAGCGACCATATAGGGATTAATTTACATATCAACGTTAACCCTATAATGGTACCATCGCATACAAGAAAAAATTACAGTAGGGAGAATTAGGATAATTACGAGCGAATGCTAAGAAATTACATCCCAGCGAACCTCGACGAAGCAACGCCCGAGGAAATAGACGAAGAAATGGAGTGACTAGAGACCCAGATGATAGAAGCTGACAGAGAGTCGATTCCCAAAAGTAAATACTAACCAATTTTAACATATGAATAGACCGATCTTATGAAAGGTTTACACCATGAACTGAAAGGATTATATTAGTTGAGCATCAACACGGGAATATCATGTGATATAATATACCGTATGAGAGAGATAAAGTAAGAACTAATAATTCTAATTTATGAACAACAAGAAAAGAAATGGAATGAAGCTATCGAAGAACTAGATAGCGAAGCAACACCGAAAGAATTCTTGGCGAAAGTCAGGAGAATGAGAGTGAAGCCCCAGAAGAAAAAGATGGAATTAGAAGACGACCAAGGTAAAATTAAATCAGAGGAGAATGAAATGGAGGAGATTCTCAGGCGATACTGGGAACAGATTTTCAGAATCAGTGAAGAAAATGAAGACTTCGACATAGATTTCGAAAATAAGATTATAGATGAGCTGAATGAGATCATTGAAAGGACGCCTCATAACCACCAAGTGAACAGGCAGGAAGAAGAAGAAGAAAGAGTGACGCTATAAGAACTAGAAAGCGCGCTCCGGTCCTTTAAGCAAAAAGCTCCCAGGCGGTCAGGCTTGACAAAGTTAAACTTAATCAAATCACCGAGATGCGTGCGGGAAGGTTTACTCAACATCTTTAATGCCTGCCTAAATGTAGGCTACTTTCACAACGCATACAAAACGGCAAAAATGATCTTAATTGCTAAACCTGGAAAACCAGCGACGAGGAAGGAGAGTTATCGCCCAATATCCCTTCTAGAAATTGGCGGGGAAACTCTTAAAGAAAATATTGAACAGAAGACTCGTCGAACACTTCGAGGAAAATTCGCTCTACAATGAACAGCAATACGGCTTCAGAAAGAAGATAAGCACCTAGATGGCAATAAATGTAATCACGGAAAAGATTGCTCAAACGAAAAAAAAACAGGAGCTATATCGACATAGTATGCAGAGATGTATCAAAGGCATTCGATAAAGTATGGCTAAGGGAGATGCAATACAAGATCCTACAGCTGGGTTTAAGCTTAAAACTGGAAAAAATCCTCTGTGATTATGTTATGAAAAGTTCGGCCTACATCAATATAGGGCGCACGGAAGGTCCTGCCTTTAATCTAGAGACAGGATTGCCTCAAGGGGGGAATGCCTTAGTCTAACCTCATACTCGATATATACAGATGACATACCAGAGCCAACCCACCCTTCTAGCCTGAATATCTAGTTCGCCAATGACATAAGTCAAATCATAGTAAGTGGATATAGAAACGCACCTTGACAAGCTCGAAAGACTGCCGAGGAAATAAAGAAAAATCAACGCTTATGAATCCAAATGGTAAGTCCGAACTAATGGCGCCAAATTCAAGATCGTCCCATTAGGAAGAAGAAAAACAGCTGATATGAGAGTGGAGGATACGCGTTATCTCAACACAAACGAGTGCAATGTACTTGGAATGAAGATCACTTATAACGGGTACAAGAAGCACCTCACAGAACGGATTCAAAAAGCAATCCCAGCCATCAGAACCCTCTACAGCTTCAGAACCCTCAGTCAAAAGAATAAAAAGAAACTGTATCTGACGCTAGTCAAACCCACCCTCATCTATCCCTCTGCAACTCTATTCGGAGCCTCTAAAACAGCACAAAAAGAGTTGCAGAAGATTCAAAATAAGTGTATGCATCTTATTACTAATACACGAAGGAAGGAAATGGGGAGGAAGGTGGATATGCACAGAGCGGTGGACATCAAACCGCTCAATACGATCTTAAAGGCAAGAGCGTCGGATATGAAAGAGAAAATTACAATGTATAGCAACGAGGAAATTGGAGTAATCTTTGCAGAAAACCAACACGGTCCCAGTCGCGCAAGATTCCGCAGCTAGCCAAACACTTCTCTTTTGCTCGAGAGGCGGCAACCTATTTTTTCGCATAATCAGAAGGAGAAAATAAGAACACATTAGAAAAGCAGTCTCGGTAACCGATGGAGCCCCTTCAGGGCGGCCCTATGCGGTCGGCCCGAGGTGAAAAACGAATCCCTCTTTGTCCAATCAGAGGGGGGAAAACCGACAAGGCCCGAGGTAATGAATCCATCTTCTCGACTCTTAACATTCACCACATTCGAATAATCGAATACCCTAACCGTTGGGCTACGATCTGCGACACCATGAAAGACGTCGATAAGATTGTCTAAGAAGAGGCGAAGATGCCATTCAAAGAGATTGGACTCAAAGCAATCATATCGCAGGAAATCCTAGCCAAACGTACGACCATCCTCCGTCGCTTGGACTCGTTCTTCACAGCCAACTCTGTATAAGAAATCAAAGAAAAAATTATGAAGAAACAAAGTTGCGCAAGGATAGAAAAAGCAGAGAAATTCGGGAAAGGCAATGGCATTGTAAAACTAACCTTCGAAATGATCGAAATGGCGCAAATGGCCAAGAGGGAGGGCCTGCTAGGCTTCCACCTCCGTGTGGTCCCTGACCATGACCAAATCGAACCAGAAGAATATGTACTAATTGAGTGCTGCTTCAAGTCCTTCGCCGTAAAGCAGAATGTAAAGCAGAAGAAACCACATGCTCAAACTGCTCATAGACCGGACACGGGTGGAAAGAGTGCACTTCGGAGAGACCCAAGTGCATTAACTGCGGCAGAGACCACAAGGCCGTGGCAATGAGATGCCCTGTCCACAGGGAAGCTTTCTGGGTTAAAAAGGAGAAAATAAAACAAGTAAAAGAGGCAAAGGCTAAATCATACGGCGAAGCAGCAGCCCCAAGAAAGATAACCACCGACAAAATAACGACAACGAAGCTAGTAATGCCAGGTGAGCGCAGGGAGTTAATGACCATGGTCATTTATGCCAAACTGGCAAACCTGGCAACCTCTGCGGAGGAACTCAACCGACTCCTGCAAAAGAACGGGACAAACAAAAAGTTATGGTTTCCGCCCAACCCCGCCTCGCAAGACATATTAAAAATCCAATTTGCTAACCATACCGAAGAAGATGAAACAGTAAAGGAAATTGAACCGAAGAAAAAAGTGGTACCCGCAGAGGAAGACAATTTCAAAGGCGAAAATCTCAAGAAAAGCCCCCAAAAGAAAAACAAAGAGGAAAAAGAAGAAAATAGAAGATAGAAACATCCCGACTACAGAAGAAGAAGAGGAGGACGAAGAGGAAGTCGAATTGCTGAAGTATCCCGAATTTCCACTAACGGATAAAAATGAACTTCTGGAACAAGGTTTCCTCTTCAACGGTGAGGACGTGCCCATCAAGGTCTTCGGATCTCCCCTATGTAGGCCCCCAAAAGGCGACCCAGCACGGCTGCTTCGAGGGATTCACAGGGGAGAATTCAAATGGACATTCGAGGGACTGTGCAACGCTAAAGAAATAGAAGGCCTACTTGCAGAAGGACTCGTCTTCATTCCGGACTCAAACGCTCATACGGTGAACATGTTGGTGTTTAAAATAATAAAAAATGGACAAAAAACCTCAGGAATTGAAAAATAAAGTGAACACTGTGTGCGATAGAACTATCTCACAAAGTGAATAGAAGTGGAATTAATTTTTTTTAATGGAATAATAAAAATTATTCAGTGAAATTAAAATAATAATAATAAGATGTTACAAATAGCATAAGTGGGCGTTATCGCGATAACGAGATCGGGTTATCGGTTATCCGATATATTTTTTTCCGCGTTATCGATTCATCGGTATCGCCGATTCTTTTGGTTCCAAAACTAGCGATAATCGATAATTTCAGTTTTTCGTTCCAGTTTAGCATAGGGGCGAGCCGCGCGTGCGTTAGGGGCAGAAATAGGTAGGTCCGAGATGGGAACCAGCTGTCCAACGAGAGGTCACGAGGTGTTGTCCTGCGCGCTACTGGTTTTACGCGTTCTTTGATGATTTTTTCCCTATGTTCCCGTGCTTCTTCCGTTCTATATATAGTCAATAATCAATATTTTATTATAATTTTGGATTTATCAGTTATCACCTTATTGGGCGATAAATTTATCTTCAGTTATTGATAATCGGTTATCGCCGATAAAGTTATCCTTATCAATTTATCGGTTATCGTGCTACATTTTTTCGTTGTCGCGGTCAACTATGAAAAATAGTGAATATAATAACGTCAATTATATAACTAGTGTACGATAAAAGAGAATATTAAAAACATAAGTGTCCCAAAAAGTGTTAAAAATAATAATAATAAGAGTTACTAAAAGTGTAACAAAGTAGATAAATAAGACAAAGATAAAAGTGAAATAATAATAATAATATATGTGGAATAATAAAATTATTCAGTGAAATTAAAATAATAATAATAAAATGTTACAAAGAGTGAATATAATAACGTCAATAACAACTAGTGTGCGATAAAAAGAGAATGTTAAAAAGATTAGTGTACAAAAAAGTGTTAAACATAATAAGAATATGAGTTACTAAAAGTGAAACAAAGTAGATAAATAAGACAAAGATAAAAGTGAAAGTGAAATAATAATAATAATTAGTTAAAAATGCATAAATACGATAATAATAAATTAAGGTATTGAAAAGTAAATAAAAGCGATACAAAAGTTAGGCAAACGTGATTCATAATATAATCAATTAGACAAAGTTTGAGAGCATCTTAACAAAAATAAAACTTAGTTTAATTAATCTAAATATTTAAGGAAATTATTCGAGACATTTTAATGTGATATATAATTAGATAAGTGAGATTAATAATATAAGAATTAGGCAGAGTTTGAGATAAATAAGTAAAAATGAAAATCTAAACAAAATTAAATGAATTCCCATTTTATGTGTATATTTATATTTAAAATATTAAATGTTAATTTTCCAAATATTTGATCTCGAGACACTTCTGGGGAAAATTAACATTTCTTTTTTCTCTCTCATACTCTGACTCGAAACTTTCTCTTCTCCTTTGAAATTTTCCCAAATCTTTCACCACTATTACTCTTTATTATTTATATATATATGTAATTAAATTTGAATATTTGTTAAAAAAAACTCATTGTATTTCTTTATGTAATATATCATTGAATAATTACATTTCTGTTCATTCCCTGAAGATGATCTAACATGTTCGAAAAACGTCTAGGAATAAAGAATGTCATTCGCGGATGTATTTTCTCGTCGCGAAGACCCCGATACGAAAATACAAGTTAAAATTAATAACGCTGACACAGCTGTGGACTTCAATAGAACCTGCATATATATATATATATATATATATATATATATATATATATATATATATATATATATATATATATATATATATATATATATATATATATATGAGAGGCGTAAGGTAACAGCAAAAGAAATTGTCGCTCCGGTCTAGTTCTCTGGCAAAGAAGGCAAAGGAAAATGAAGTTTGAAAACGTGCTTCTTTTAACGGCGGTCAACTTGGAGAGGCCGAGATGTCGAGAGTATGGTTTTCAGCTGAAGTTGCACGTTAATTTCCGGTTTCTTCATTTGAATGATGACGGCTTGGGCCATCAGTAATCTTCTGCGATTTTGGAGTCTAGGGATGATGAAGGTATCCTGATTCAGTTTTTCACGAGTTAGAGTAGTGCCATGAGAGTGTGCGTGTTTTTTCATCGCGCCATCTTGAAGGTGAGCTGTCAGTCGCCTTGGCAGGCTTGCGGAGGTTACACTAATGTACTTTGAATTGCGGTGTTCGCAGTCACCGACTTTGCACGAATATTAATACACGACGTTAGTCTCCTGGAGTTCGCTCGTTTCTTCAAATCAAGAAACCGACAATTAACATGCAACTTCAGCCGGAAACCATACTCCCGACATCTCGACATCTCCGAGTTGACAGCCGTTAAAAGAAGCACTTTTTCAAACTCCATCTTCCTTTTCCTCCTTTGCCAGAAAACTAGATAGGAGCGACAAATAGGCAGATTGATTGATTGATGAATAATAGTTAGGAAAAAATTAGCGTGGAAGATGAGATGATAGGTTATGGGTGAAGAGAGTTTGTAGGGTCTGCCCTGGTAGTGAGGGCTAGGCTTTTCATTTGTTTAATTTTCTTATTCCCTTTTTTTATGACATTCAATCCTGTATTTTGTATTTTTGTGTGTATCTTAATTTGTGTTTTAACGCATTCAAGCTTTTCTTTTGTACATAATTTGCAACCTTTTTTCTCCCTAATATTATGCTTATTTTAAGAGAGATAAATTAAATATATTCATATATATATATTTTTTATTTATTTATATTTATTTTTTTATTATTTTTTATTATTAATTAATTTTTTTTCAGAGTAATACTAAATGAAGTTATTCAAGAGTCTAATTCTACAATATACATTTAATTATCTTGCATTCTACACATTCATACATGTTTGTGAGTGTATTTGTTAATGTATCGTGTATGTAATTGTTTGTTCGGTGCGGTTTATTATGTGAACCACGGTGTCAACTGCTCCTCAGAGCATTGTCTTTAGCTATGAAATCGCCTTTTTCTGCTAACTTTATCCCTTTTGTTTGCTGGGATTGTTAGATCCTCCGCTAGTTCAGGCACCGTTTCATTCAAGAACCTCTTCCAAGTACCTTTCGCCAAACTTTGGGTCACCAGATTGATAGGTGTCAGAGCGGCTCTTTGGTGGAGTTGTCTTTGGGAAATTCAGTCTCGCTTTCTATTATTATTTATGTAGAGAGTCGCCTTGATTTGAACTATTTGTAGGCGCTTCAAGTGCTTCCTACTTAGGGTTTGGGCCATCACCACGGGGTATATGTGTGTTGGTCGTATGTGGATGAGATATATCTTTCTGATATTGTTAGATCTCATATTCCTGAATCGGTGAACTTTGGATAGTTCCAACCTCGCGAGAATTTCCCGCGTTTTGAAGTGATGCCCGTACCCGGTGGGGGTGATTTTGAGCCGTAAAACGGTCCCTTCTTGGTGATAGGGTAATATCAGTGTTCCCCTATTGTCACGTCTGCTGTTTTTTCTGCGACCGAGGGCGAGGATCTTGAACTTTCTGCTATTCGTGCGGATCTTACACTTACTCCCGTACTCATTTATGTTTCTGAAATCATTAGCAGTCTCTCGAGCCTGAGCCCTGGAATTCCTGTATGAACCAGGGATCACCTGGGTTATTTTGTCCACGAACTAGAGATATAATGAGTCCTCCTTTACCGGGGTTGGTAAATCTATTGCGTAGATTAGGTAAAGGAGGGGACTCAGACAACTCAGGAACTCAGGTCCTTGGTGACCCTCAACCATGATTCTGGCGCGCCGTTCCATGACGAATTTGCAAATAATGCACTCCAGAATCGCATCTAGCTGAAGGTTCAGTATCTTATATTGAAGGCCCCTCAGCTAGACCTTGTCGAAGGCCTTTTGTACTTCCCTGAGCACGATGTCAGTGTACTTTCCTTCCGCTAGGCACTTGGAAATTTTCTCGGTTAGAAGCACGAGTGCCGTATCTGTTCCACATTTTTTCCGGAACTATGTTGCTGTGAGTTGTGGGCCCCTTTCTCCTCGAGTTGTTTCTGAAGCGTGTTGGCTAGAATCTTTTCCAGAATCTTACCGATGATTTCCAGGAGGAAGATGGGCCTGTAGTCCATCGGCTGTTCAGGCACCTTTTTCCCTTTTGATATAAAGATGACTTTTGCCACTTTATATCCATCGGGGAAATAGCCAGTGCTCAGGGCCGCGTTCATTACGTTCGTAATGCCTTGTAGCAGGCGCGGGAGAGCGTTTACTAGATGGTTTTTGGTAATCCCTGTCCAGCCAGGAGCTCTCTGTTTGAAAGTTTTGAGCGCGCTCAGGAATTCCTCAGCGGTGATTGGTCGTCCGTGGCCCATCATTATCCTCTCTTCAGAAACGTGCGGGTGGGGATGCGTTCAGTGGATTATGGTATTGAGTTCGTCTACAATCTGATGCTCGAACTCTAAGTCGAAATCCTCGTTCTCTTCATGGGGGATGGAGAATACTTTTCTCCAGTACCTCCTGAACCTTCTTTTGAGTCTTTCCGGTTCTTTAATGATTTCGCTATTTTCTCCCAGCCTCATTCTCTCCTTCGGGGAAAAACCTCAGAGCTTTTTTATCTTCCACCAGAATTTTCGGAGGTTTTGCTCAGGGCCGATTTTTTCTATTATTTCGTCCAATATGGCCCGTTGATGTGTGTTGATCAGGTTTTTGAGCTCCTCTCTAAGTTCTCGGAGTCTTCTATTGTTGTACCTGTTTGGGTCAAATTGCCTTACCTCTTCATAGATCTCTTTATGCTCTGAGGCAATTTCTAGCATCTCCTCGGTCCACCTGGGTTGCGGAGGGCTTTTATGCGTGATGCACGGAATGCACTTTTCGTCCGCTTCCATGATCAGGAGTGTGATGCGGTTAATCTCCTCGTCAATCTGTTCCAGGATAGCTTTGTTTAGGGCTGCTGGTTCATAGCTGTTAAGCATTCGCTTGAACAGCTCCCAGTTTGCTTTTGCAAGGCACTTCCTGTGTGGGATAGGAATCATGATAGGTGCGAGGGAGATTGTGGTCATGATGGAGATATGGTCATTTGGAACCGTAAGGCCAGGCATACTGACCAGATTGAAAGGGAAGTTGGTACTTGTTAGTATTATGTCCAGGTCTGTTGCACTTTTATCTGTGTTGTAGGTCGGAAATTCCGGCCCGGCTCTCTCGAGCCTGTCCCGGTCGATGACCAATTGTAGATTTCTTCCTCTTTCGTTAGTTCTGGTTTAGCCCGAGGCCCCCAGACAGGCATTGAGGTCGCCCCCAATAAAGACATTCCTGCGGTGGGCTGTTAGAGTCAGGAGGTAGTTGATGGGTAGATATCGACGGCGAGGAGGCTCGTGTGCAGCTTCAATTGTGAGTCCCCCAACAAGTGTAGGGATTTTGACCGCCACTAAGGACTCATCAAGCTCTGGGAGGCTTTCGAAGGTGACGTTTCTTCTAATGGCGATAGTAGCACCGTCAAATCTATCTTGAGTGGCGTTCTTTACCAGAACGTGGTAATGTGGGATTTTCATTCGGATGTAATTAGTGTTTAAACCGTGTTCTGATATTAGGATAATGTCGGGATCCACCCTTCTGAATATGTTGCCATATTCATTCCCTTTCCCCAACCATCCGTTTGTGTTTAGTGTTAAGATTTTTAATGTGTTGTTTGTGTTCTCCATGTTTTGTGTCTACTTATAGAGTGTGCTACTTATTTCCTGTGCTGGCGTACCTTTCCGCTTTTAAGCTTCTTAAATTCCATGGCCGGGATTGTATGAAAGGAGGTGTTTTCGAGTACCACTTATCCTGAGAAGAGTGCTGCCGCGACTTCTGTTTCGTCATCTGTCTCGGTAAACATCCATTTTAGCTTTTGTTTTTTATTCCATTTGTGATATCTGTGAGGTCTAGACTTTCTAGGAAAGGGTACTTGTCCGAAGTGTAGCCCTTTTAAACCCAGTTCCCTGCCATCATAATTGTGTCTGTTTTTCTTGCTTTTTTTTCTTTTCTGTTTTGACCTCTCTTGTGGGTACGCTCACGATACTGTCACTGTCCGAGTCTGTGTCGGTCGTCGTATGACTTGTCCTTCTTTTTGGCACCTTTGTGGCAAGTTTTCTTGCCTTTTCTTCCTTCGCCTTTCTAGCTTCAATTCTGGGGTCGGCTCTTCCGGGAAGGCTCCTGATTTTCTTGTTCTTGGACCTTTCGTGTGGGGACCGTTGATTCGGCTTGGTGGGTAGATGCTGCTGCAATAACTTCTTCGTTTACCTTTGGGGAGAATTGAAGTTGTAAGACATCGCCTGAGGGAGGGTTCTCTGGGAACCACATCTCACTCCGGTTATTGTTATTTAGCATCAAATTCAGCTCACTAGAGAACCTGCCAGGATTCGTAAGATTTCTCACGTGTGCATAAAAAATGTGGGTGAGAATCTTCGTCGATTCCTCGTTCTCCAGTTTAATATGTCTTAGTCGGGGCTTGTGTAGGGTGGGATGTCTTCGTTGCTTGCGCATACGAAGTAGTCCTCCTCATTAGTTCTTCTTCTATTTTTGCATCTTGTTTTCTCTTAATAATATTTCTTTTTATAGGGCACATCATGGCTAGTGCTCTATGGCCCTGCCCACAATTCACGCACTTCTCATTCTTCATGCAGTTTTTTCAACCGGGGCCTTTTTCAATACACCTGGAGCATGTCTCTTCTACTTCCTGAAAGTCCTTTGTGGACTGTTGCTCCATCATGTAGCAACGGAAACACATATGCACAGGCATGAACTCCTCACGTTCAATCTGGTCACCGCTGATTTTCGCGTGAAAGAGTAGAAGACTCATCTCTTTGGCCTTCTGGGCCATCTCCGTTTCCGCAAAGATCACTTTGAATACATGGGTGTATTATTTGTTCTCTCTTCGGTTTCGAAACTTGATGATCTCTGAAACTTTCGCCCAGCTGATCCCCTATCCAGGGATCAAGGCGACGACAAACCACACTGTGGTGGCCCTGTATTTGTGGTGGAACTGAGGGCTGGAGGTTTATTTCTTGTAGAACAGGAATGCCATCTTCCTTGCTGATTATTTCAATATCTTTTTCTCTTTCGCAGATCGCCAAGTAACTGGTTGGGTTGTCAATAATTCGTATTACTGCGACACTAAGTTTTCCGAAGAGAGTCGCAAAAACTGTACCTCTCTCCGGTTTGGCCTGGCCGTTGATTGCCCTGAGGGGTATTCGTGTGGCCAGATCCATTGCCATGTTGTTGAGGGTATCCCTTCATGGTCCTCGTTAGGCAAGCACGTAGAATAAGTTTTTGGGTGTGTAATTTGGTGAGTATAATGTGAGTTTTATTATTTTTCTTTAGGGTGGCCTCCCTCCCCCGCTTTTTCAGCAGCCTTTGTCATCAGAGAAATCGCCTTGGTGAAAGTTGGGATGAGTGTGGTAATGACGCATTATGATGAGATGATAGATGATTGAGTATGTGTGAGACTGGGTGGGATACTTCCGGGGAATGACTACTGACGGACTCATTGACAACGCCACTCCAATGGGGTTTTTGTATCGCGACTGCTCCCACCATGCACAGCACAGAGACGGTTGATTGTCCCATTGTGGTCCTGGGATGGGACACCGCAGTGGTTAGCAACGGAGATTTGCTGTCCGTCCTTTGTCCAGTCGAGCTCAAAGAAATTGTTCTCTGCTGTGGGTTAGTCCTCAAACCAGCTTCCTCCAATGCCCCCAATTATGACTTCTCTAGTGAGCGACATAGTTAGGTGAGGCTGTGTACGGCGAATTCCTCCGTGGGACCGCTTTAAAGCGGGGGGGAGGGGGTGATGGTTTTACCCGGTCATCTTCTTAAAAGCGTAGCCTGAAAAAAGATTATGAAAATGATAGTAAAAAAGCCGTGAAATGGTGTAGAAGTAATAGAGTATTATCTCTCTGTTGGCTACTATTTATTCTTCTTCTCTTTGTTGGTAGCTTCCAGGAGACGTTTTGGCAAAAACCTTCCCAAAGGTTTTGCGCCTATGACAGTTGCTGACTTGGTGGTTGCTGACTTTTATCCACGAACTCCGATCAGTCTATATAGTCAGACTTGGACTTGGACTTGGACTTAGACATAAAAAGTGGAGAAATTAGATTGATATAGAAATAGTTAGTTAGTGAAGAGTTTTAGTGGTGAAAATTGGAAAGGGTATCTCTGTTTATTTACATCGTATTTATTCTTTTAACCATCTTTATTATTATTTAGCTTCAAAGCTTTTTAAGTTTTCTAACATTTGTGTTAGTCTGATAAATATATATATATTATTTTTATTTTATTTATTTGTTTTTATTTTATTTTATATTTTTCTCTCTTTTATATTTTATTATTTTTTTTATTTAAAATCTATGATTATTTGTTATTTAGTGACTTTGTCTATTGTATTGTTTCTAAGATATGTTATATACACTATTTATGCGTATATTGGTTCATAGTTGTGCAACGCACCTCTTTTGCTGCTTGGAAATCTTTTCCGAGTTTGGTTCAGTAATGGCTCGGGAATTCCGAAGTGATTCCTAATCAAATCTGGGTCGGCGTTCCCTTCCACCTTTTGCCAAATTTTGAGGGCTCTGGTACTAAATCATTATTTAGTGCCTTGCTATTCACTTCCTCATTTTGTCGTTTTCCTTCCCGTCTCCTAGCGTTGCATATTATTAAAAGTGCTTTATTTTGCACTCTTTGCAATTCCATCATCCAAGTTTTTGGAATGGCCGCTAGTGGCATTGGGGGATATAATAGTTTAGCTGTGATGTGGGCAGAGTAGATTTTCTTTTTGTTGTTCCTCCTTAGGTCTTTGAATCGATATAGCTGTCCTATATATTTCCTCGTACCTGCAATTATGCTGTTGATTTGGTCTTTGTATCCCCTGCCATTTATTTTCAATCCTATTACTCTGCCTGTTCTTTTGTATGGGTATCTTTCATCCCCTACATATATTGCTGCCGTTTTGCTTCTCTTGATCGGTATGATGGTGGATTTGTTCCGATTAGTCGCAATTTTCCAGTGACGTTCGTAGATGTTTACGTTCTCAATCTCGTATGACGTCATTCTTGCCATAGTTCTTTCGTTTTTGTATGGGGAGACCACTATCTGTGTCACATCGTCGGTGAATTGGATATACAAAGATTCCTCTAGCCTAGGACTAGGGAGGTATCTAGTGTAAATCGAGTACAGCAGTGGACTCAAGCACCTACCTTGAGGGACGCCTTCTTCCAGTTAAAATTCTGGTCCTTGGTATTCTCCCATCTCGATGAATGCTCTTCTGTCTATGACGTATTATCTTCTCCAATCTGGGATTAAGTCCTAGTTGAAGGATCTTAAATTGTAGTCTCCTGCGCCATACTTTGTCAAACACTTTTTTCAAATCTCTCAAAACTAAATCAGCATGCCTTTTCTCTATCTCGATTTGTGCTAGTTTCTCCGTTATCATCGCGAGTGCTGTGTCCGTACCTCTCTGATTTTTAAATCCTCGTTGTTGGTGATTATGCAGGTTATTTTCTTCAAGGTAGGATTGCACTCTGTTGGCGATGATTTTTTCGAAGATTTTACCTCCAAATTCGAGGAAAAAGATCGGGCGGTAGTCTGCCGGGAAGATTGGAGACTTCTCTGATTTAAGAATGAATATCCTTTTTTATATTTTCCAGGCATCGGGAAAGTACCCCGTATTGAGAGCAGCGTTCATTATATTAACTATTCCTTGTTCTATGTTCTGTGGAGCGTTGATAAAATTTTCCCTCGTTAGGCCTGAGTGACCTTAGGCACGCCGTTTGAACGTTTTTAGAGTTTTGTTAAATTCCTGTAGGGAGATCTTTTTTCCCAGTCCTACCATGGGTCTTTCCGCTGAGGCGCTATTGAACGGGTATTATCGTTCTATTTCTTCGTTGAACTGGTCTATTATCTCGTTTCCGAAATCTGTATCAAAATTTTCTTCCTCCTCAGGGAAAAATTTAAATACATTAGGCCAGTAGTCTCTGAAAATTTCTTCTAACTCCTCAGGTTCAGTGACCACTTCACCTTCCCAATTTTTGATATTAGCCGTTTTGGTGGCTGGCTTACCTCTCAACCTCTTCACTGTTTGCCAGAATGTTCTGGGGTCCATTTTCTCATTTAGGTCTTCGATGAGTCGGTTCCAGATATCCGACTGTTTCTGAATGATCAGCTAGTGCAGGTGTTCATTTTTTCCCCACATCATTTGGTGCAGGTCCCTGTTGATTGCGACCACTACGCCTCTGTATTCATCCTAAATGGCAATCATTTCTGGTGTCCATCTTAGAGCTGGAAGGGTTTTATATTTTAACTTTGGGATGGTATTTCTATCTGCTTCTGATAATTTTGTTGTAAGGAGGTGTAATTCTTCGTCTATCTCTTCTGGGGTAGCTTCTTCTAGGTTCTTCTGGATGTAATTCTGGCAATGTGCCTGGTAGGCCTCCCAGTCTGCACGTGCATATGATTTCCTTTCCCTTATAGGTACTTAGATTGGGCTTGTTGATATTGTGATGTTTAAGGCTTCGTGGTCGCTGGGTATCACGGTTCCGGTGGCGATGTGATAATTAAAGGGAAACTTTAGGCTCGTTAGAAGTATGGTGGGCTTAGTTTCACCTCTCGGTGAGTAATAGGTAGGAAACTCTGGTCCAATGCACACCGCATGTTACGTTCCAGAAGAAGTTCTAGATTTCGTCCCGCCGCGTTGGTGCTGGTGTACTCGGCGGCCCTGCACCTAGCTTTAAGGTCGCCTGCGAACAACACCGTTTTATTATGGGCAAACAGTTGTAGGAAGTTATGAATGGAAATGTACCCTCTTCTTGGGGGTTGATACCCAGTAGCGAGAGTTAGGGGCCTTATGGTAGTTCGGACCTCTATTGCTACGTTTGACTCGTCTAGTTGTGGGAGAACTTTGTGCATGAGTGCTTTATGGATTGAAATCACCGCCCCGTCGAAGGCCTCATCTGTGTGGCTTGTTGAGAAAACTTGGTATCTCAATATTTTAATTTCTTTGTGTTTAGTTTCAACTCCTTGTTCGGAAATTAAAATGATGTCTGGATTAAGGTTCTGAATTATGTTTCCATATTCGGAACTTATCCTTGTCCAGCCATTGACGTTCATATACATTAATTTTAGTGCCCATTATGTAGAAAGTTTCTTCTGTAGAAGTTGTTACTTTGTTTTACTTTGGTTGTACCTTTTTCTTAATCTTTTCTTCTGTCTTGCTTTGATCCTGAGGCCTGGTGAGGAGGCGGGTTCTGCATTTTCCGTTACGTTTCTTGTTGAATTCAGTCTGAGAGATATTGTTGAATATTTCTGGAGTGTACTTTATTTTTCTTTGAAATAGGGCCTCTTCGACCTGGTTCTCTGGCATTTGGTCCTTGCATTGCCATTTAATTCTTTCGTTTATGATTCCCTCAGTGATGGCCTCGACGTGGTGTTCCTTGGAGTATTGAGTGTTTCCTGTAGCGAAGAGTCTGAGATTGATCCTTTTAGCGCTAATCTGGTGCTTTTTCTTCGGGGTAGAAGTGAGGGATCTTTTCCTCTGTTGGCTGTTTAACCTACTTTGTGCTCTAGTTGTGCGTTCTGAGATTTTTCTTTAATTTGTTTCTGCTTAGTTTCAGTTACCATCTCCTCTGCAGTATGATCTTGTTTTCCTTGGTTCCTGTCTGATACCCCTTTGTTTCTACCTTCCTGTGCAACAATCTTTGGATTTCTGCAGTTAAAGGCGTTTTTTCCTGTTGTAGTATGTATTTGACCTTGTGTCTGTTTTACGAGCTTTATTTTTAAAACTTCTTCTGATGGAGGGTTGTCGGGGAAGCACATTTGTGGTATTCCGTTATTCTCCAGCATCATGTTTAGTTCTTTCTTAAAAGTCACGGGCCTAGAAAGGTTCGCAATATGGGCGTAATAAATACATGCCATTATTTGCGTCGAATTCTAATTTTCTACGTTTAGAACATTCAGGCACCTTTTCGCTCGCTATAGCAGCTCCTCCAATTGTGGTTATCTTTACTGCATTCAGAACATTTCTCTGTTTCTTGTGTGTAGGCTCTTGTGGGGTGTCGTCCATACGGTAGCATCTGAAACAGATTTGAATTTTTGTGAATTCCTCCCTCTCAATTTGATCGGAAGTGATCCTCACGTTGAAAGTCAACATTCCTGTTTCAGTTTCACTAAAAACTACTTAAAATGCATGTGTATATTCTTTAAATTTAATAACTTCAAGGACTATCGCCCAGCTATGGTTTGTTTCAATTTCCGTTTTTAGCTCTTCAGTGTTGTGCGATCCGACCCATGGATCTTGACGCCGACATATTACGCTTCTATAGTCTGTATTTTGGTGGGGATAGGGCGATTCTGGGAGCTAGTCCGATGCCTTTTAGCACGTCTACTGATTTTTGTGCTGTCAAAGTTTCGAAATCCTTCTCATTTTGACAGATTGCTGTGTAGCCTTGGGGATTCTCGATTAGTCTGACCAAAGCAATATTGATTTTAGAGAATATTGCTGCAAAAACTGTTCCTCTGTCAGGTTTATCCCTTGTTAGGCCTTTGAGTGGGATCCTTGTTGTTTCCCTCAGGTTCGTAGTGGGTTTTAGTGTATCATGAGACCCGTACTATTGTATTAATAGAGGAAACTGAGAGGGGAGGGAAACATTATGTCTTTCCTAACTGTATATAAATGTATTTGTTTTTTAATTTTAGTTAAGGCCTAATTGGATAGAGTGGGAGTAGGAAAAGATATAGGATAAAGAGAATTTTATAAGTACTTGTCCACGTACCTTTCTTCTGAGTTTTCTTCTTTGTTAAGTAAAGATCACTTTTGATACTCCTTCTGATTGTTCACTTGCACTTGTCTCCGGTGGAAAAGTTCATCCACAACTAAAATCACTTGTTTCTTCACTTTGTTTGTTGGAGCACTGTTTTAAGGTTAAATGGGATTTTTTCTTGAGGTGAATAAACGTGGGACTCACTAAGTTGATCTCTAAGTTTAAGATTAGCTACGCCAGACGAACAATGTTTGTTAAAATTTATTCAACGTGTTCACTGATTATAGCACTTCCGTAGTTTGGCGAGTATATGGGCACTTGGCTAATATTAATTCACTTTTGCATTTTGAAGTTTAATTACCGTATTAGGCAATGGCGCATTAATTTGATTTTTTTACACTTTTTTGTCACTTCGGTTTATTCACTCCGAGTTCTCGTTGAAGTCAATAAAAGTTTAAAGAACAATTAACACTTCTATGTGTTAGAAGGTAAAGCACTGTATGTATCGTTTTGAAATCCTCCTTTATCGATTCTTCAAGATCCGCGAGAGTAGAATTCCACAGGCGTATAAGGCAGTTATATAGTCAGACAATCTGAGCCTTCCAATTTTATACGTTTCTTGTAGCGCTTAGTTTCCCCTTAAAAATTTCCCGCGCCATGATTAACCAATTTTTGTAATACTTATGTTCGCGTAGAAATACTATATATAATGTAGCAATTTTTGAATAATTCTATGATAACGCGCTTGGGGAAAAGTTTACTTTTCATTAAATTTAACGTTAAATTCAAGAAAAAAGAAATATATGCGCCCTCTGGACTGATTGGAGATTCCTCCTGTTTTTAATGGGCGGGGTGCTTACCCTAATGGGG
The DNA here is from genome assembly GCA_963969495.1 of Ceratothoa steindachneri. Classification (NCBI taxonomy): domain Eukaryota; kingdom Metazoa; phylum Arthropoda; class Malacostraca; order Isopoda; family Cymothoidae; genus Ceratothoa; species Ceratothoa steindachneri. The sequence goes on from CAXAKS010000479.1 coordinate 40,198, forward strand.
TAATTCATCCTTAATTCCTCTTTATTCCCCGCTTTGACTTCCACTTACTTCATCGACTAATAGCAACATAACACAACCACCGCTGCACCCAGAGACACTAAAAGCAGGGTATAGTGAACCCCGGAAGGAAGCCCCAATAGGGGGCGCGGAGAAAGGGGTTCTTTAAGACCACGAGCCCGAAATTCTGTTGAGGCGCTTTTTAGCTTAGGTCTATTCAGGTAGGGTGATCGTGAAGTGCTAAAATAAGTAGGTAAATAGGGAACCATAGGCTGCTAGGTGATAGGGAACGTTTTTACTGTCTTTTTACAGATTTAGAGAAGAAGGAAGAAAACAAACATAGGCTTCGGAGGAAGGAACGAAGAAAAGAGCGGTTAGGCACTCGGCTAGCAAAAGGATGGGCTATCATCCCCCTCTAGGGAAAGGAGGCAGCCTGGAATGCCTACGAGTACCTCTACGGACAATTGACTAGGAGACCAAACCAGAAAAAGAAAAACTCTGTGAAATACTATTTATAGAGATAAAAGTAGTCTTTGTCAAACTTATCGAAATCCCAAAGGGCTATATCATAATCGCAAGTAAGGAAAAAAACGTAGAAAAATTATTGTCCCAGGAAGGAATAGAGACACTTAAGAGAATAGGACTAACGCCCAAAATCTCGCCCCAGATAACTGTAAACAGAAGTACCGTATGGAGGAAAGTCGACGTTTGGGGGGGGTTCCCATGACAAAGAGGAAATGAAAGAAGAAATAGAAAAAAATCATGAAGGCATAAAAATAAACGAAATAATTAAATTTGGCTACCACACATATGTCTTTAAAATTGTGTGTGCAACAACGGATATGGCAGCAAAGATATCTCAACGAGGACTGCTCATGTTTAATATGAGAATTCCACCAGAGAACATGGAGCATGAGAAACATATTAATATTCAAATTTGCTTCCGCTGCTATAAGATGGAGGACCACTTGACGCGTGACTGCACTGAGAAGGATACAGTATGTTCTGAGTGCGGACAGAAGAACCACGAATGATGACAGTGCAAGGAAAGTACAAAAAATGCGTGAACTGTCATGGGCCACATAGGACTATAGCAATGGCATGCCCCCAAAGAAAGGAGATAATAAAACCAAAGGAAAGAGGAGCGAGGAACAAAGAAAAAACTAGAAAAAATGCAACTTACGCAGGATAGCTAAGGCAACTGTAAAGCAAATGCAGGAAGCACATACCCATCTAACTGTGCCACAACGGGAATCAACAGAAGTGCTCACATGCATACTTAATGCCTATGTAATGAATAATGGGAAATCGGGCAACTTCTCTAAGACACTGAATACTATGATAGAGAAAAATAAAATGAAGAAAATGTGGTTCCCTGGCAACCCCATCATCTGAAATCCTTAAAATCAACGTCGCCTCAGCGTCGGCACCAACGAGCAATGAGGAACACACTACTGAAGAGAACACAATTAAAAACATGTCAGTGCAAAGTAATGAAGGAGAAAAAATAGTACGCATGGAAGCACAGGAACTAAAACTTAAAATCTACAGCGATGAATCCTCCCCCCTCCCGAGAGGCAAGAAACAGGACGACATCATTAAGGCAATTAAAGAAGGAAAATTAAAATGGGCATTAAAATGAAAGACAGGGGAAGAAGACGAGGAAGAAGTAGAAAAACTCTTATTGGAGGATAAAATACGAATATACCCTGGCGACTGCGTCACTATCTGCCATTCTACATATCAAAGTATGAAGAATGGTAGGTTTAAAGGCAGCAAAGCAGAACCCAACAAGAGATCGACCCGCTAGAAACCCAAAGATCTCTAGAAGACCAAACTTAATAACAATGGAACCAGAAAGGAGAAAAAAGCTTAGCATTCTGCAAATCAGCACTCAAGGGTGGATCGGTAAAACAACGGCATTAGGAACCAACTTTAGAGAGATCGATCCAGACATAATATTAATATCAGAACACGGAGTGAATCCAGAAGAAAAAACACTGAAATTTTCTGATTACAGCGTCATAAACGCGAACCCTTCTGGCGAGTGTCATGACGGGGCGGCCATAGTAATGAGAAGAGGGCTGAAGTTCAAAGAAGTTAATAATTTGGATGAGGCATACTTGGCCGTAAAAATTGAAACGGAATTAACGCCAATAATTGTAGCCACGGGATATCAAACACCAATAAAAAATTACCTTCCACTGCACAACATATTTAAAATCTTTGGCACAGGTTTCCCAACCATCTTTATGAGAGACCTCAATTCCAGTTGCAGTGCAAATGGATACCGCTCCAGAAACAACAGAGGAACTAACTTATAAATGATATTGGAAAGAAACATTTTCAGGAGAATAGGGCCAGACTTTCTAGCATATGTCACAGGCAATGCAGCTACAAAACCAGACGTCGTGCTAAGTAGCTTCAATATGCCATACAACTTCCACATGAAACCAATATTAATGAGGAGAACTCAAAATTAACAAGCACGATCATTGAGGCGAACGAAAGATATATACCAAAGACAAGATACCGTACTCTGCCACATGCTTGATGGACAGAGGAAATGAAGACAAAGAATAGGCAACTAAGAGAAACACTAGACCAAATAATTATCCATGGACCAAATAGAGAGCGATACGAAGAACTCAGAAGACGGAGAGAAGAACTGAGGCATTTTATAGAAGAACAGCAAAGCCACATATGGGATAGCCTCATAGAGGAAATAGACGAAGAAAGAAGACAAAAATAAAACTGGAGACTAATAAATAGACTTAAAGGCAGACCCCCAATAGAAAAAATAACAATTAAGAATGAACAGGGAGAAAAGGTCCATGAAGAGAGAACCACAGAAGAACTTTTTCGTAATCACTGGAAATCAGTGTTCTCCATAACACCAGAGGAGGAAGAAGACTCCAATCCAGAGATAGACGAAAGGGTCCACACAGTCTTGCGAGAAAATATAAACAGGATCACTCCAGCACGAAGTGTAGAGCAAGAAAGAGAGGAAATTCAGGGTACAGGTGCCTACATAACAACGGAAGAGACCAAACGAGTAATAAAATCATTCATACAGAAGGCGCCAAGCCCCTCATAAAGAACCAGAATTAATCTTACCAAGGCACCTAATATAATCATCAGAGCATTAAAGAATATTTTTAACGCGTGCCTAAGCACTGGTTACTTCCCTGATAGCTATAAACTAGATGAAATAATATTCGTCGCAAAGCCAGGAAAACCACCAAACTACCTCAGCAGTTACCGGCCAATATCGCTATTGAACTTCATGGGCAAAGTCTTCGAGAAAATTATTTACAGAAGACTAAAAGAATATCTTGAAGAAAATGACCTTTATAATAATTATCAGTTCGGATTCAGAAGAGGCAGAGACAACAAGGGGTGGGACTTGGCATAATAACAGAGAAAATAGCAAAGGCCAAAGCAGAGAATAACTACATCGATCTGGTCCTGAGAGATGTAGAAAAAGCATTCGACAAAGTCTGGGTCAGAGGAATGCAATATAAGATCTTACAATTCCAGATGAATAGCATTCTGGAGAGAATTCTCTGCGATTATGCCACAGAGCGAAGAGCATATGTAAAGATCAATGGTTATTCAGGACCAGAATTCGAATTGGAAGCTGTACTCCCGCAGGGGGGCTGTCTCAGCCCTATGCTGTACTCAATATACACAGCAGACCTGCCATCACCAATAATGCCTAGTTGCTTAAACATAAAATTCGCGGACGACATAAGCCAACTCGTCGTCAGTCCGTGCAGAAACGGACCATTTCAGGAAAGGACAACAGCTTTAGAAATCAGCAACATCAACAACTACGAAAGAGATTGGAAAATAAGAACGAATAGGAGGAAATTTACAGTAATGCCAATCTCCAGGAATAAAACAGCTGAAATTGTAGTTGAAGATCAGAATTACAGATATCATAGTGAGGGCAAAATGTTAGGACTCAAAATAAAAAAAAGAGGTTACAAACAACATATAACTGAGAGGAAGAACAAGACGATTCTGATGCTTAACCTACTGTACAATCTAAGAGGGTTAGGCATAAAAAATAAAAGAAAAATTATCTTGCACTAGGATATATACCCGCCATTCCCTATCAACGGTGAAACAAGGACCAAAAAATTGGAACTCCGAAAATAAGAAATAAAGCTCTCTACCTAATCACCAACACACGTAGGAGAGAGAGGAGAAGACAACGGGACCTACACTAAGAAGCAGGATTAGAAACGCTCAACATCAACATCAGAAACAGAGCGGAGAAAATATGGAGGAAGATAGAGGATCTATCTCCGATATTTGCAGAGCACACAAACATAAGAGCTGGAGTCCCTTTTAACACTTGATTTCCCAGCGGCAAACAACAACCGAATTTAAACAACCTAGAGAGGAAGAAACAAATGACTAAGAAGACAAGACAGATCAAAAGTGTAAATAGAAATAATGCAAACAAAATCAACTAAAAGTATAATAAGTGAGGTATATTAAAAAATTCATCAGAAAATGTTAGTGAAGTGAAAGTTAAGAGTAAAACAAATAAAACGAACATAGTAAACTAAAAATACATAGTAAACTAAAAGTGTAATAAGTGAAGTATAGTATTAAAAAGTTTAACAAAAATGATAGTGAAGTGGAAAATAATAGTAACACAAGTGAACAAAGTGATAACAACAGGAGAAAGTGAAACAAAGTAAGTAAAGTAAAAATAAGTAACATAACAATACATAAACAAAGCTCAGAGCTTAGATAACTCAAAACGGCATGAATGCTACAATAAACACATGGATGAAAGATGAAAAGAATAAAGAGACAGAGATTAGGCGGTCCCTTCGCTTCTGTATGAGGAACATAGGTGCTAACGTGTGAGAAAGGAAGTAAGCATGATAAATGATGAGTAAATGCATGATGGTGGTTTGGAATCCACGTTAATCAGCAGGGCCCCCTTGTCCCTTGGGCAAGGGTATTCTACCCTTTCCACTTTTGACTTCCGAGGTTGCTCAATCTGCCTCCTCACCAATCTGTCCTCTTTTAACTCAAAACTTTCCGTCTCCCACAGCTATAAACCCTCTTCTAAACCTTGTTCCGGACTTCCCATTAAGCCCTTTACTATCGGTTTACTTGAACTGAAAGTCAGAAGATTGGAGAGTTTCTCCAGGAGCAAGTTGGCCACGGGCCTCATCCTCTTCTGTGCCCTTCAGATCGTGGGAGGGGTACAGAAGGAAGGAATAACCGCGAGCCGTACCTTTTCTCCCCCTAAAAAAAAATCCATGACTGCCTTTATACGCCTGTGGAACTCTACTCTCGCGGATCTCGAAGAATCGATAAAGGAGTTACAAGGAGTTACAAAGAAAGAAAGTACCCTAGGAGACCCTACGGTCCTGTCAAAGAGGGTACCTTTGGACTAGCAATCGAGTGGGCACATGGCTGCTCAATTGTTTTGCTTCCTTAAATCGCCACTTTTCAAGACTTTGTCTAGTCTTGACTTGAACTGGTCAACAGATTCACTGTTGACAACTTCCACTGGAAGTGCGTTCCACTTACCGCAAATACTGTAGGTGAATTTTTTTTTCACACAGATTGCGGTTGTAACGCTTCAGTTCAAGTTTGAAGCCATGATTGCACATTCTGTTCTCACTCAGGGGGAAAATATCCCGGTAGTCAACATTGTCGAACCCTCGAAGTATTTTGAAAACTTCGATGAGCTGACCACGCAGTCTGCGGGTTTCCAGCGAGAACAGATCTAATTCCCTTAGTCTATCCTCGTAACTTTTATGTTGGATAGAGGAAATCAGCTTGGTTGCCCTGGCTTGTACGCGTTACAACCTTGCGATATCCTTTCTAAACGAATGACTCCAAAATTGTACGGCATACTCCAGTTGCGGTCAAACGAGGGAGTTGTACAGAGAAAGTACTATCTCCTTCTTACGGTATCCAAACTGGCGCTTTATATAGCCTAACATCATTTGGGCTTTCTTCTCTACCTCGATGCACTGTTTCGAGAACTTGAGGTCGCTAGTGATAGTTACACCCAAGTCCTTCTCAGTGTCTGTGGATTCAATAACAGTGCCCTTAAGAATGTACTGAGATTTGGGGTTTCGGTGGCGGATATGCATTACTTTGCATTTCCCCACGCTGAAAGGCATTCGCCACGTGTCCGACCACTCCCCAATCCTTTGAAGATCCTCTTGGAGGCTTGGAGGCGGGCAGTGTTCCCTCCTTTGCCACATTGATACCAAGCTTGGTATCGTCGGCAAATTTGGAGATTTTGGCAACCATGTCTCCGTCCATGTCGTTGACATAGATAATAAACAGTAGTGGTCCTAGGACGGAACATTGAGAGACACCGCTAGATACGGGGGCCCATTCAGAGGCCCGACCATTCACCACTTCGCGTTGCCGTCTGTCACTTAGCCAGCTCTCTATTCAACCTGCTACCTTGCCGTCTATGCCCTGCGCACGCACTTTCCGGAGAAGGGGGCGGTGTGGTACCTTGTCAAAGGCCTTTTGGAAGTCAAGGTACACAACATCCACCGTTTTATCCGGATCATGCTTACTGAACACGAAGTAGAAGAATTCCACAAGGTTCGTCAAGCATGACCGTTGTCTTCGGAAGCCTTGCTAGGAACTCTTAAGTAGCAGAGTTGACTCTAAATAAGACGTTATCTTGTCCACTATCATGCTTTCCATGAGTTTACCGACTATCGAAGTGAAACTGATGGGTCGGTAGTTTGACGGATGGCTGGGGTCTCCTTTCTTCAAGATCGGAGTCACCTCCGCCTCACGCCAGTCTCTAGGAACGCATCCGGTCCGGATTGACATGTTAAAGATAGCGCACAGATGTCGTGATACTTCATCGCACACTTCCTTCAACACCTTGGAAAGAAACCCGTCCGGTCCGGGGGACTTATTCGTCTTTAGGTCAGCGATCTTTTTTTTTATTTCTCCTTCGGTGAAGTCCATTGCCTCCAGCTTTTCCGCAAGTAGAAATCCGTGGGCTGGGGGATGGGACCACACTCTTTAGTAAGCACTGAAGAGAAGTAGTTATTAAGCAGGTTAGCATTTTCTGCATCTGAGTGAGTTAATGCACCCTCCTCGTCCACTAAGGGCCCAATTCTACGATGGATTAGTTTACGGCTATTTAAATAGCCGAAGAACTCCTTGGGATTCTCCTTGCAGAGTCTCGCCACTCGGAGTTCCTCAGACCGCTTAGCCGCCCTTATGCTGGAATTTACTCTTCTGGCTAGCCTCCAGTACTCGTCAAAGGCAGCTACAACCAGTGCTTTACCTTCCTAACACATAGAAGTGTTACTTGTTTTCAAGCTATTATTGACTTCAACGAGAACTCGAAGTGAAAAACCGAAGTGACAAAAGTGCAAAAACAAAATAAATACGATATTGCCTAATACGGTAATTAAACATTCAGCGCAAAAGTGAATTAATATTAGATAAGTGCCCACATTCTCGCCAAACTCTGGAAGTGTTATAATCACGTTAAATAAACGTTAACAAACATTGTTCGCCTGGTGCATTTAATATTTAAGTTGGACCGATTGCCACAATTTTAGTGGCAAGTAATCAACTTAGTGAACTCCACGCTTATTCTCCTCAAGTAATTAAACTCATTTAACCGTTAGAATCAGTGCTCCCACCGGTACGCTCCAACAAACAAAGTGAAAAACAAGTGATTTTTAATTAGTTGAGCGCACCACCGGAAACTTAAGTGTAAATAACTAACAATCTACTTACATCGACCCCTCACCAAACCGTGCAAGTGAACGATCAGAAGAAATTTCTAAAGGGATATATACTTATCAAAGAAGAAACCTCAGAAGAAAGGTACGTGGACAAGGACATATAAATTTTATTTTTTCTATATCTTTCCCTACTCCTCCCTATGCAACTAGGTCGCTAAATATAAGTACATACAAATATAATTACATACAAGTAGGCAAGTCATAATGTTTCCCCGCCCTCCTTTCAGTGTCTTCTATTAATACAATTGTAAGGGTATCAGGGTTCACTAAAAAGCACTACAAATATACGGGAGCTACAAGGATTCCTCTCAAAGCCCTAACCAGGGAAAACCCCGACAGAGGGACAATTTTTGCAAAAATATATTCTAAACTCAATATTGCTTTGGTTAGATTAATTGAGAATCCCCAAGGCTATGTAGCAATCTGCCAAAATGAGAAGGATGTCGAAGCCCTGACGGCACAAAAGTCAGTGGACGTGCTAAAAGATATCGGACTAGCTCCCCAAATCCCTCCCCAAATACCTGCCCATAGAAGCGTGATATGTAGGCGTCTAGACCCATGGGTCGGATCTCACGATTCGGAAGAACTAATAAAGGAAATTAAATCCAACCACAGCTGGGCGACAGTGATTGAAATAATAAAATTTAGAGGACATATACATGTCTTTAAAGTCGTTTTTAGTGATACAGGTATAGCTCAAAAAGCCACTGAGACAGGACTGTTGGCTGTAACGTGAGGATCACTCACGATCAAATAAAGAGGGAGGAATTCACAGAGATTCAGATCTGTTTCAGATGTTACCGCATAGATGACCACCCCACAAGAGCCTGCACACAAAAAACAGAGAAATGTTCTGAATGCAGTAAAGATAACCACAATTGGAGGAGCTGCAATAGCGAGCAGAAAAGGTGCCTAAAATTTCGGCGGAGACCACCGCACCCTCGCAATGACATGCCCCCTCAAGAAAAATATAATACATAAAAAAGAAAAAAGAGGAATAAAAAGACAGGAAGAAGAACAAACGAGGAATAACACGTACGCATAGGTGGCGAAAACATCCAAAGCAGAACCAACCAAGAACAATACTGTGCTACACGTAGAAAATGAAAAAAATTCAACGCAGATAATGGCCTGTCTTTATTACGTCCACATTGCGAACCTTTCTAGACCAGGGACTTTTAAGAGAGAACTGAATATGATTCTGAAAAACAATGGAATGCCACAAATGTGGTTCCCCGACAATCCTCCATCAGAAGAAGTTTTAAAAATAAACTTGTTGTACACACACAGGGTCAAATACCTACTCAAGCAGGAAGAAACGCCTCCAACTGCAGGGATCCAAGGATTGCTGCACATTAAGCGAGAAAGAACGCGGAAACAAGGAAGAATCAAGAAAAACACGATTATAATGCAAAGGAAATGATAACAGAAACTGAGCAGGAACAAATAATAGAAAAAAACAAGAGCGTGCAGCCAGAGAACAAAAGAGGACCAACGGCCAACAGAGAAAAAGATTCCCAACGTCTACCCCGAGGAAAAAACCATCAGATTAATGCTAAAAGAGTAAATCTCAAACATTTAACTACAGGGAACACTCTCTATCCCAAGGAACACCATGCTGAGGCCATCACCGAGGAAATTATAAACGAAAACATCAAATGGCAATACGAGGATCAAATGCCAGAGAACCAGGTCGAAGAGGCCCTCTATTAAGGAAAAATTAAATACACTCCAAAAATATTCAACAATATCTCTCAGAGTGAATTTAATAAAAAACGAAACGGTAAATGCAGAACACCACATCACTAGGCCTCAGGGTCAGAGCAAGACAGAAGAGAAGACTTAAATAAGGTACAACTAAGGTAAAAAAAACAACATGAAAAACAGAAGAAACATTCTACCCAATGGACACTGCAAATAAAACCCTAAAACTAATGTACATGAACGCAAATGGTTGGACAAGGTAAAGTTCCGAATATGGAAAGATTATTCAGAACCTTGACCCAGATATTATTTAATATCCGAACACGGCATCGATACGAACAACAAAGCCATGAAAATATTCAGGTACCAAGTTTATACAAGCCATACTGATGAGGCCTTCGACGGAGCGGCGATAGGAATCCGAAAAGGTCTCATGCACAAACTTCTACCTCAATTAGACGAGTCATAAGTAGCGATAGAGGTCCAAACTACCATAGGGTCCCTAACTATTGCTACTGGGTACCAACCTCCAAGAAGAGGGTACATTCATATCCACAAAATCTTGAAGCTGTTTGCCCATAAGAAAACGGTGATGTTCGCCGGTGACTGAAACGCGAGAGGCAGGGCAGCTGAGTAGACCTGCACCAATGCGGCGGGACGAAATCTGGAACTTCTTCTAGAACAAAACATAGCAGTGAGCATTGGACCAGAGTTCCCGACCTATTACTTACCGAGAGGTGCAACTAAGCACGACATAGTTTTAACAAGCTCAAGGTTTCCTTATAACTATCACATCGCTACCGGACCCGTGATACCGAGCCACCACGAAGCATTAACTATCACACTCTAAACAAGCCCTATTCAAGTACTAATAAGGGAAAGGAAGTGATATGTGAGAGCAGACTGGGAGGCCTACCAGGCCGTTTCCCAGAACTACATCCCGGCAAGCTTAGAGGAAGCTACGCCAGAAGGAATAAATGAAGAACTAAACCACTTTACAACGAAAATATTGGAGGCAGATAGAAATACTATTCCAAAGATAAAATATAAAACCCTACCAGCTCCAAAATGGACACCGCAAATGATTGCGATTCAAGAATAATACAGAGGCTTAGTGGACGCAATCAACAGATAGGGACTAAACAGGGACCTCCACCAGATGAGGTGGGAAACAAAAGAACACCTCAACCAGCTGGTCATACAGCAACAATCAGAAATCTGGGACCGACTCATTGAAGAACTCGATGAGGAAATGGACCCCAGAACACTCTGGCAAACAGTGAAGAGGTTCAGAGGAAAGCCAGCAAACAAAAAAGCGAATATCAAGAACCTGAAAGGTGAAGTAATCACTGAACCTGAAGAGTTAGAAGTAAAATTTAGAGAATTCTGGTCAAATATATTTAAAATTTCTCCTGAAGAGGAAAGAAAATTTCGACAAAGAATTCAGGAACGAGATATTAGACCAGTTAAACTAAGTAATAGAACAAACATATCCGTTTATAACGCTTTGGCAGAGACTCATGGTGATCCTAGGGAAAAAAAATCTCCCTATAGGAGTTAAACGAAACCCTAAAAACGTTTAAGCAGCGTGCCCCATGTCACTCAGGCTTAAGGAAGGCCAACTTTAGTAACGCTCCACATAACATAAAACAAGGACTAATTAACATCATGAACGCAGCCCTCAATACGGGATACTTTCCCGATGCCTTAAAATATCAAAAATGATATTCATTCCTAAGTCGGGAAAGTCCCCAACCTTCCCAGTAGACTACCGCCCGATCTCTATCCTCGAATTTGAAGGAAAAGTTTCGAAAAATCATCGCCAGCAGAGTGCAATCGTACTTGAAAGCTAATAACCTGCACAATCCTCAACAAAACGGATTCAGAAGGCAGAGAGGTACGAACACAACACCGGCGATGATAACGGAGAAATTAGCCCAAATAGAAAAAGAGAAGAAGCACGCTGATCTTGTATTGAGGGTCGTCAGGAAAGCATTCGACAAAGTGTGGCGCAGAAGACTACAGTTAAAGATCCTCCAACTGGGACTTAATTCCAGATTGGAGAAAATAACATGTGATTACGCCATGAACAGAAGAACATTCATCAAGATCAGGGAGTACCAAGGACCAGAATTTCAACTGGAAGAGGGCGTTCCCCAAGGTGGGTGTTTGAATCCACTGCTCTACTCGATATTCACTAGAGACCTCCCTAGTCCTAGGCTAGAGAAATCTTTATATATCCAGTTCGCCGACGACGTGACACAGATATTGGTCTTCCAATATAAAAATGAAAGGACAATGGCAAGGATGACGGCATATGAAATTGAGAACCTAAATATATACGAACGCCGCTGAAAAATCGCGACAAATTTGAACAAGTTTACCATCATTCCAGTCAAAAGGAGCAAAATAGCATCAATTGACGTAGAGGATGAGAGGTATCCATACAAGAGAGCGGTAACAGTGTTATGCTTAAAAATAAATGCCAGGGGATATAAGGACCACATAAATGGCATAATTGGGCGTACGAGTCAAGATATAAGAGAATTATATCAATTTAGAAACCTGAGAAGAAATAACAAAAAGAAAATTTACTCTGCTACATCAGACCAAAATTACTGTATTCCTCCATGCCACTAGCGGCTATCCCAAAGACTCGGATGATTTAATTGCAAAGAGTGCAAAATAAAGCACTCTTAATAATAAACAACGCTAGGAAAAGGGACAAAAAAACGCCAACAGACACTACAAGAAGAAACCAACATCAGAGCGATAAACGAAGACCCTATGTACCAGAGCCCTCAATATTTGGCAGAAGGTGGAGAGGAACTCCGACCTAGATTTCATCAGGAATCACTTCGGAATTCCGGACCTACTACAGAACTAAGCTAGGAAAAGATTTCCCAGCAGCAGAAGACCTGCGCGGCACAATCAAGACCGGATCTACGCATAAACTACCGAATAAGCAATATATCCCAAAGACAATAAATACAATCGACAAAGTCGCATAACACACACACACACACACACAAAAGCTTGTTTATTATTCAAATTTGCTGCTCATGGGATTATTTAATCATTTTTTTGTCACTCTTATTAATCGATTTCTTCATCCCTTGCTTCGACTTTATTGCTATAGGTTATAATTTTTGGATTCCAATTAAAATTTAATTCATGTTTATTATGCATATTTTATACTCATGGGATTATTATTTAATTTAGTTATTTTTACGATATTTCGGTCATGATTTTCGATTCTTGTACTGTTTTGTTTGGGTTTTTTTAGGTTTTATTGCTGTTATTCTTATAAAAATAATTCTTTGTATTCAGAATTCGCTGATGATGATCATCGTTAATGACCGAAACGTTCGGAAAATTAAATGTTCGTAACCATCGCTCATATTCCTACTATATATATATATATATATATATATATATATATATATATATATGGAGGGGATTTTATTAGCCAAGTGGTGTGGAATAGGGCGAAAGGACGCTCAGTTTATCTATCCTCGGCTCCGTTGCCAGATGATGGGGTTAAGCAAATGAGGGTAGGGGGAAAGCAAACCGTTCCCCTGAGTACGCAGGCAAATAACAAAATCGATTGCAGATTGGCTGTTAATTACTTAGCTAGGGCTGAATGCTGTTCTGGGTCATTTAAAAGAGTAGTACAAAAATAATATTTAATAACAACAAAAAAGATAAATATTTACACAAATGAAATGAAATTGGAATATCCAAGACTATGGGGTGTTAGATTTTTTGGCAAAAAGGGACAAACTAATGAGCTTAAGGTAGGGAAAGGAACAAACTTGGATTGAGTTTTCAAAGGTTGCGCTGAGCCGATATACAAATAAATCTTTATGAGTTGCCTGGATTAAAGAGATCCGCACGCGTCGACGCCTTACAGAAGTTAATACTTGGATGACGAAGGGGAAGAGGCAATTCGAGGAGGAGAATTGCAGAAGGTTAAGATTTACCTCAGAATGCCTTGACGAGGGAGTACTTGCGCTGGTGAACGAGAACGGCCGTTACGGGGAAATCGCCAATTGACTGGGGTGGAGTTCTGACGGGAGAGTTTCTTGCCTTTGCGTTCGTGTAGACGAAAACGGAGCCAAATCGAGAAGAGACGTGTCGCGTGCGTGATAGCGGGCCGGTTCTAACTTGATCCAGCTGAGCCTAGCGTTAAATACCGGTTAGTGATGGGTTGAAATCGCCTCCAGCCATGGAAGGGATTCTCCCAAGGTAAACATGAAGCTGAGGTATGGAAGTCTTCCATCTAAGAATTTGAAATAACAGATGAACTTCCTCGCTCTCGCATGCTTTAAATGGTAGAAGGGAGGCAAGAATGCCTCAAAGCTTGGGTAGAAACCTCCATGAGTAGACACAGCTGCGTTCCAAAAGCCTCTTCGCTTGATTCTTAGGCCCGTTCTCTCGTCCTTTGGTCTCGTGTTTGAGAGTCACGTGAGTTTCTGGGGTCCACGTGGGGCTCCTTGACTCTATTCTTTCACAGAGAGAAAAAGTCCTTTTGTCTGTTTTCACGTGACTGGAATTCGGATGAACGCTTGGATACATCTGAATAGGCATTTGACCGTTGATTCCATCTACCATTGCTACCCACGTATTAGAGAAACAAGCTAAAACTAATGAAAGCAAAATGCTACTAATAACTATTATTCAAAACAAAAATAAAAATATATTATGAATAAGTAATAGAAAGTATTATTATTCTTAAATGGACAAACATAGATAGATAAAAGTAACTATAAACAACGACAAACTTAGAATATTAATTAATAGTGATCATCATCCATCAGTTCGACAACAAACAGGGTTTGGCGGATATCAACGTCACTACCATAATGCCTGTACATAGAAGGAGGGGTAAGGTGAATACGGGCAGGCCCTAACACAGTAATGCAAGGTCAGACACAATCATAAATTGAAAATTGTAAATTTAGAGGAGTGTGACAAAACACAACCAGCTAATTTTAAGTAGCATATACAAATATTCATAGCGAGGGTATATTTAAAAGGCTCATGTTTACTTTGACTGTTATTATTAATCATATAACAACCTCCCTTTCCTTAAGCCAGCACAGGGTCTCCCAACCCGATAATAAAAGCCCCATAGATCAGGATGGCTATAACCGGCAAGCATGTGAACACCAGTGGAAGGTTCTTGTTAAAGGGGAGAGGGCGGGGGGAAAGGTGATAATACTGTTTTTTTACCAATCAACCAGCGTAGAAACCCACCATAGCCACCCGCTCCACGTCAGCGGCGGTGGATTGGAACCCCAAAAGATGGCTTGTGGACGGTAGAGCGATGTGTTGTGCGTGTGAGAGAGAGAGAGAGAGAGAGAGAGAGAGAGAGAGAGAGAGAGAGAGAGAGAGAGAGAGAGAGAGAGAGAGAGCACCCGTTTCTCGTAGGACACTAGAGCCTGGAGGGCGTCTGGCTCTTCCAGGTTTCACTTAAGGCAGGGGCCTTAGTCCGTGGGGATTAATTAAAGTAATGGTGTGTTTTCATGTTAGAATAAAACTGGTATTGTTAATTACACCCAGTTGAGTCTTGGACTAAAAATCACACGGGAGGTATTATACACTACACGCCTTTAGCGAATTTAGGTTGAGTTGATCCGAAACCACCCAGCGTTAATCAGACCCAAAGGAATGGTTCTTCAGGATAAAAAAAACCCCGTCTGGTTGTTCCTGGAACGCGAATTTTGGTACCGGTAATAGATTTTATACTTCTACCACAGCCCCACCCTATTTTATCGACATAACTCGTTCTACTAAATATCATCACCTCTTGTCTAGGGAGGGATATTTTCTTGTGCAACAGCGCTTCATAATAAGGAGAAAGCCAGGGGGGTTTTAATCGTTAATTTACGAACTTTGCCCAAAAGTTAGCAAACTAAAACTGAAGAAATTTTTACACTTTTAGGCTGAAATTAAAGAGTTATTAATATTATGCAATGTATTTTGTGCTAAAATTATAGATTCAGGTTTATTGCAAAACAAACTGGGATGGATACAAACAATACTTAAACACAATAGAAACCGGATCCCTTAACAACCAAAATAAAGAGGAAATAGATGCCCAACTAGAGGTAATTACCAGTAAAATCAGAGAGGCGGACAGTTTACACACCCCAACAATAGAGTACAGCACCATACCTGCACCAAGATGGGCCCAAGAGATCCAAGATGAAATGGATGCATTTCAAAATGTAATAAATGAAACCAGGGTATCGGGTCATACGATCGAAAGGTACAGAAGCATTATCATAATTAGAAGGAGGATAGACACCCTCATCAAGGAAAATTCAGGCAGGCTCTGGGATAACATAATAGGTAAAATGGAGATAGAAAAGGATCCAAAGAAATTCTGGAGACGATTCAGGAATTACGCGGATCACAGCCAAAAGAAGAAATAAGCCTGAAAGTACAGAACAAGAAAGTAGAGCAAAATGAGGAATTACAAGAACATTTCCGAACGCACTGGATGAAATTTTTTTCTATTTCACCTGAAGAAAATCAAGATTTCGACCTAAACTATGATGAAGAAATCACACATAGCCTGGCAACACAACGTAAACATACTCGTATATCGGATTTTTAATTAAATGTCCTTTTCTTTAACCCTTATTTGGGTCTAAACAGTCGCAGGAAAGTTAAGAGATTTAAAAGAGAGTGCAGCTAGGCCGTCATGCTCAAACACGACAACCTAGGAGAGAAAAATTTCTCTTTCAGGAAAGGCGGAGGGAGGCCAGGGATTGGATGGGGGTAGGAAGTCGACTCGGTGGCCGGTGGCAGGCTGGTGACTGCTCCGGATGTCGTACGTATCCTGTATAGATTTGCAGGCGAAGACATTTTTATAGCAAGCCTTGGATGGACCATGTAGTTGCGGGAAGACCTTGTGCTTTCCAGGAGCCCTCTTCTACCCCACACAATGCAAGAAAGGCAAGTATGGTACTTCAATAACGTCTCCAAACTTGTGGCTGTTCAGCTTACCTTACTGCAACCACCTTATTATTTCATGTTGGGCGTTGTTGATAAGGATGTCTCTAAGACTGGGCAGAATACTTTAGGATCTCGAAGGCTACAATTGTGAAGGTAATGTCATCCATTATCATTTAGAATTATTTCACAAATATGTATATATATTTATATATATACATATATATGTATATATATATATATAAATATATATATATATATATATATATATATATATATATATATATATATATATATATATATATATATATATATATATGTATATATATATATATATATATATAATACTGGTAATTGATTTGTTCCTTGGGAATCTGATATGTAGCAGGAATATGAAGACCCAGGTGATTACACTAATCATTTATTGGCCGGACGTTTCGGACCTTTACTAGGACCATCTTCAGCGACTATGTCGACTAATGAGAAGGGTAAGGAACATTAATTGATAACAGCTAAAAGAATGAATTAAATAATGGCTAAAAAAGCGGAAGAAGACAGGTTAAAATAATAAAATTGACAATTATTAAAATTAAAGTAAAAACACTAATACCAATATATAGAATTAAATAATACTACCCAGTGTGATTGAAAAAAAAATAGAAAGTGAAATTATAACATAAATTGACTTGAATATCACATATTAAAAGTACTGGAGTAAACAAAAAATAACCTATTATATTAAATTGTAAAAAACAACAAAAAAAAACGAAAACAAATCAGAATGAACAAATTGACTAACCTTTATCGTGGGAGTTGAGAAATCAACTTACTAAAAAACAAAACTACTAACGAAATTTGTTCGGTTGGTCGGTTGGCTAGTTAATCTATTGAAGTGTTGGTTGGTTATATTGTGAATAGTTTAATTGAGGAGAAGTAATTATTTAGGTTTTGATTTATTTTATTGATATATAATGACTCTAAGATTTTCAAATCGAGAGAAGTTAAGGATCAAGATAAGATGGTAAATGAATTAGAATTAAGAGGATGATGGTGATACTTTGAATGTTGCCTGATGGAAGAGGCTTCAGGTTTAGAAATTGGAATACCAGTCCTATGAGACAAACCCAAGTGCTTCGCGATCCTGCATTTGAGTTGCAAGCCAGTTGGGCCTACATAACGACTGTGGCAGGTCGTACATGCATAATTGTAAATTATACAGGATCGCAAGCCCAAAGGGATTGGCTCCTTATGGAGAAAAAAGGAATTTAACGATACAGGGTTGGAATTTATACAAATGAATTGGCATTGAAGGAAATGGGTGTTGAGGGTAGAGAGAAGGAGTTTGTTAAACTCTGATGTTAAATGCTGGAGATAGGGTAGTTTAATCAAAACCTTCTGTTTAGAAACAATAGTAAGTAAGTAAATGTTTCTCAAAAAGTGAATTAATAGCCAAAATTTATGAAGAGTGGCAGAAAATTGAGTCAATCTCTTGTGCAAACCTAGTCTCAGGTATGCCAAAACAAATGAAAACAGTTAAAAAAGCGAATGCTTACGCATCAAATATTAACTATTGATAGAATATACGCAAAAATGTTTATTTGTATTATCTAAAGTATGAAATCAATGAATTTCCATCATATTCTTCAGTTTTTCATACCTGCCCCCTAATTTTTGCCAAGGCTATATATATATATATATATATATATATATATATATATATATATATATATATATATATATATATATATATATATATATATATATATGTATATATATATATATATATATATATATATATATATATATATATATATATATATATATATATATATATATATATATATATATATATATATATATACACCCTCAAAAATCTCTTGCAGGATGCCTAGATTTGGCAAAAATTCTTTTACAAAACTGAAATCCCGCCCTTGTTTTACCGTTTTCTCAGTCCTTTTCCTTGCTTCCCCGCCTCTTGAATA
The DNA here is from genome assembly GCA_963969495.1 of Ceratothoa steindachneri. NCBI lineage: Eukaryota > Metazoa > Arthropoda > Malacostraca > Isopoda > Cymothoidae > Ceratothoa > Ceratothoa steindachneri. Next base: position 58,619 of record CAXAKS010000479.1, read on the forward strand.
AGTTTAATATTTCTGTCATATTCAAGTATCAGTCTACCATGTGCAAAATGTTGATTTATAATAATAACTATATTATAAGGGGGCTTATTCTGTCGATTGTTCAGTTTGCCTTAAGCAATACTTTTGGGAAACCGGTAAATCATTAAGTGTACGCTTGAGGCAACATAAATAAAATATTAGGAGGATGGGAAAGCAGTAGTGCTTTCTTTGTCCATTTATCTGAAAACAGTCACCCTATCAATTGGAATTCGGCTAAATTTATCTACAAATCTGATGAATTTATTCAAAGAAATCTTGTTGAATGCTCATTCATTAATTCTTCATCTAATTATAATATATCCCCCGGTCTCTTTAAACTGGACTCTGTTATTAAAATGCTTATTTATAACGAAACTGTTCATTTTAAATCTTAGCCCTTTGATTTATTAATTTGGTAATTTTTCTCTCATTTATTTTTATTTATCCACAATTAAGTATGTATGTATTTAGTTTAGTGACCTAAATGTCTACATTCTGTGCTAACAGTTGGAATTTTGGGAAGTAGACCTTATCTATTTGGTTTTATACTTCATATCCGTCTTTGATAATATTTTTCTATTTTGTGTCCTTTCGTTGTGTCCTTTTGGGGCATTACTCTGTTGTTTCTTATATATATATATATCTATATATATATATATATATATATATATATATATATGAAGACCAACCAAATAGCCCGTGTAGCTACCAATAGATGCAATATCTCAAAGAAAAAAGAAAACGATTTTCAAGTACTTACGAACTTAAGAAATAATTATACGCAGAGTTTATAAAAAAATGTATAGCACCTCCTCGTAAACAGGAAATTAGCAATGGAGATGAGGGGAGAAGGGTTAAACGAGAGAATTACAGAATTTTAAGGTAATAAGTTTGCTAATTTACATAAATTTGGAGATGTTACTAGTGAGTTAATTTCTATCGTAATGTTTGCATTTATCAATCTTTGGCTACGCTATCCCATCTTAATTATCCTTTTGGTTTTCGTGGGCCTTATTACATATACCCTTCGAAAAACTACGTCTCTCTATATTACTAAAGCAGATTAGTCTGTGACATTAGTCATTATGGACAAAATACCAACATTGATGAAATGAATGTATTATTAAATGATCCAACTTACCTGCTCCTATTTAAAGATCCCACTCAATTATTAATATTGATTTCCATAAAATTGTGTGCTTAATACTTAAATTTTTCCCTGAATTAGTTACAAAATTCAAATCATGTAACGCCACCCTTCTTTATTTGAATGATTTAATCAAAACACACAAACAGAGTTATCTGTTACGCGCGATAACAACGGCTTTTTTCTCACATTTCATTGTGGTGGCCTTGATATATGTCTATTGCAAACTGTCCTCGGGGATAATTCTTAACTTAAAGCTTCATTGAACTCTTCAAGAAGCTTAGAAAATATCTTTCTGCGACGCTGTAGTAAAGCCAAATGATAGTTGTGGCCTTTAAGTCAGTGGTTTCCTACCCTTTTTAGTTCAGATCCCCTCTTGGGATCTTTAATATTTCTGTGGCTCGCTTGGCATTATTATCCGCAAAATAGTACTTCAATATTATAATACTGTCCATAAAAATATCAGTGTCTATTAATTGTACATATATTCTCCTTTATTCGGTTTTACTAGCAGGAAAAAATTGTGAGTTCAATAAAAGAACCATTTAAGATCATACATTATTTCTCTGATATAGCACAAAAACGAAAACTTCCATGGACACCGAGAAAATAAGTAATTGTTAGAGGATGCCCCTCGAAGGACCACCGTAAGAAGAAGCCACTCGAGACCCAGACCCCTTGCTCCTTGGCGTAGGACTTTTAGAATCAATGAGAAGGAAGCTGTCTCGCGGTGAGTCGCCTGACCCGGCTGTATTTACTTAAGCGGGACGCACACATCGCTCTACCTCCCTCGTAATAACGCCGAGCTCTCCCCCTAGACCTCGCAAATATTTCCTTCCCACACGAAAGCGCCAGGACAATGCCCATTACCTGCGGCAAACTTTGCTGTTCGACCCAACCCCTTATCTCGAAATAAGTTTGCACAGACTGGCGTTGTGAGTTCTCTTGGGATGGCTCTGCACTGGGGCTATCTAACGAACCAGCCACCGGGCTACTTAACCCTGCGTCCGAAATTCCTCGATGAGATTGAGAGTCTACCAGTCTCTCCGTTCAGACCGTTTGTCTGTTACCAGCGAAGTCTCGCAACCCCTGTTCAAGTCGTACCTCGTCGTTAAAATTTCACCAGCAGATCGCCCTTGGTGAAGCTTTGGCTCCTGTTCAGAGGAAAGCTCATCGAGTCATCTTCTTCCTAGAGACCTATGCGGCCGCTCTCGTCTCGCAACTCCCTTCAAGACTCCCGTTACACGTGTCTGGGACTCCTTTCCGTGCCGCAGAACATTCTCTCATGTTTGAGATCACATCTCTCTTGAGCAGAGAAATCTCATTCTTCTGCAAGAAGTACTCAAACCCCCATCTACGAGTCCTCCTCGTCAGAACCCGTAGTAGTGTCTCCTCGAAAACCTGTGCTGTTGGTCTATCCCCTCCGAACAACTCTAAATTCAAGGTAAAGCGATTTTGCTTGTAATCCCATGATTACACCCCCTGCCATTCGTCGCCTGCATCCCCTTTTTAATTAATCCCCCGCTCAAATTTAAAGAATATCCATTATTCGGGTTACGAATCATTTTTCACTCACCGCTTAACTCTACACATTGTATATTGTCCCGATCTAATTGAATATTCTTTAAAAGCATAATTTGTTCCTCTTTTTGTATATATATATATATATATATATATATATATATATATATATATATATATTACCCGGTTTATTATTTATATTAAAATTATATTTTGGGGGTCTTGATCTTTATATATCCTTGAACTGCAACTTGGCAAGCCAGTAGATAAATCAAGGCCAATTATAAACGCTTTCCACTCCTTCAATTCCTCCAAAGCCTATCGCAGACGGCCTCGTGTCGGCTATACGCCCGTCCAAGTGTACGCCCCCTTACACCGAAAGGGTCTACACAGGCATACTTCGACAGTAACCTTTAAAATATTATTATCTTTTGACTTAAAAAAAATGAAATCCTTTAACAAAATATAAATATATATATCATATTAGCTTTCTTTATGTGTTTTTATTCACTGAGATAATTGTGGCTGATGTAGTTGCGCAAGTTTTTCAATGTCAGGGTCTATGGTTGTTAGAGACAGAAGAAGATCAGTTCTACTTACAATTTCTAAGCGGTTGTGAGCTTTTGATAATAAGTGAGAAACTCCGCTAAAACCTGACTCAAATAGGCAAGACGTTGGAAAGGCAATTAAACATAATTTTACCTCCTGCCAAAGCAATGGAAATTTGATGGCAATTTCATTACTTGCCATAAGTTATTGAGGACCTGTTTAAATTTAGGTTGCGCAGTTTGATTACTTTGCAACTTAATGAGGCATTCTTGCAGTATGATGTCAACATCAGCGGCATTTGTCTTAAATCGGTCTACCACCTAACATGGAATGTTCATTTCCAAGAGATCTTTGAACCTAATTTTTATATCATTGTCCAATTTTTGCAAGTGATCAATGTACACTAAACCGTCATCCTCATATAGCTCCTCTTTAATAGTGGCGAGGGTTGGAAAATGTGAAAATTTCTTACGCCCAATATTAATCTTAAAGAGATTAAGTTTTCCAAAGAAGGAGCGATTGCCTCTTTGGAAGTTAAAAGATTTGTATTTTTACCTTTTAGCTATTTTTTCAGCATGTTTAACCTGTCAAATATATCTGAAAGGTAGAATATGTCACATTTGGCATCTATGATTTCTTCTTCAAGCGCCTTGCCGTTCAGAAATGGTACAACACTCTCCCAGAGTTCAACGAAGAGACGCAGGCAGTTACCCTTAGAAAGCCATCTCACCTATGTATGCAAAAGTAAACGTTAAAACTTTTCTTCATTGTCTGCAAAGAGTTGTCGCAAAAGACGCTCTTAAAGTGGATTTGACTTGATAAGTTTGGTAGCCTAGATTACTCTATTAAGAGCATCTTTCTTACGTCCTCTCAATTTTTGGGCAATCAAATGTTGACGATGAACCACGCAGTGTATGAAAAGAAATTAGGCACAGATTGTTTAAGATATGCAATGAAGCCCCTGTGTCTGCCTACCATAGCAGCGGCACCATCAGTTGCGCAAGCCATAATGTTACACTTTGGAATATTTTTTTCTTGGAAATAGGCCAATACTTCTTGGAAAATTGTTTTCCCTTTAGTATCTGTGACAAGACTGAGAGCAAAAAGGCCAATACTTCTTGGAAAATTGTTTTCTTTTTAGTATCTGTGACAAGACTGAGAGCAAAAAGCATTTCCTCTCTGAGTTCTCTATTATCATCCAAAAACCTAAAATACGCCATAAGGAGGGCTTGATTATCACTTACAGATGCTTAGCAATTTGTACATAAAACGAAATTCTTTACTTGTAAAAGTGCAAATAGTTGATTTTCTACATCCTTTGCCATTTCATCAATGCTGCTTGATATTGAATTACTGCTTAACGGGATTACCTCCGTAATTTATTTGGAATTCTGTTGCATAACAGTAAAAATTACCACAGATACTGCGGGCAAAATCAAATCTTGACCAATAGTATCGGGTATTCCAGTTTTTGCTATTAGCTTGGAAATATCGTAAGATGCAATTAAACCTTTGGCTAATTTAGCATTTCCTTGCCTAAGCATAGAATCAATGGTGTTCCTTCCTTGGAAAGCATCATGAAGCTTCTTAAAATAATCTAAGGGCTTGTGTTTCTTATACTTGTGCTTATTTTCTAGATGTATTATAGCTTACTTGGGCGCATACTTTCATTAGAAAGCTCTGTCATACATATAAGATACATTGGCTTTGTTATATTGTTTGGGTACTGTATAAAATCGTATGCTAAAAACTCGCTTGGGCATTTTGGGCATTGTCGATATTTCTTCTTTTCTTCACCTTATCAGCCATGGCTAATCTGTGGAATATATATATAAATATATATATATATATATATATATATAGTGTATATTGAGTTGTAAATAAAACGAAATTTTCTTAATTTCCTTGAAAACCTAAAATAAAATAATTAGTGAGAAGATGAAAACACAAATGTTTGAACATTTGTATGTAATTTATATTGAACTAAAATGTGTATACTGTACGAATATATAAAATATGATATTATTTATTTACTAGGCAAACAGTTTACAACGGTTAATTACTACATAATAATTTTAACCCTATTTGATGCCACTCAATTTTATATCGCAAAGCTGCAGGGCGGGGTGTGTTCCACTTCGCCCTAAGAAACAGTTAATAACTTTTAGAGTTTATGAATGCTGGTAGTCACATTTGGCATTATGCTTATGACATCATTTAAGCAATTAATGAACATAAATGTAATCAAATATTACCTACAGAAAACGTAATATTTATTGAAACAATAAACATTTCGTAATAGCAACGCCGCGCAGCTGCAATGCAAGCGAGCGATGATGTTGACGTTAGCAATTAATTTAAAGAGAAATAAAGTAATCGTTAGAGATGTTATATCTACTATGGATACAACACAGTAAAGATTGTACGTAAAAATATTTTTATTGGTAGCATATATTTTATAAATATTATGTTTAGATTCACCATATAATACATATTAGTTATTTTATGATGATTGAAAAGATACCGAAAAAAAATGCACACAAACAAGAAGGTCACGGAGCAGAAATAATGGTACAACTTGGAACCTGGATACTGACTGACTGAGTTAGCAACTGCAACGAGTATTGGTGTTGTTGGGTGGAACATAGATACGACGCTGCCAAACGTATAATTAATAAATCATTACAACGTTGTTGTATATCGAAGAAAAAGAAACTCAATGCTTTATGATTAGTAACCCGTAAATAGTTGCTTGTCACTAGATTAACAGATTTCGGAGAACTACATATAGTCAAATATGCCATATTTTTCAATTATTATAATAATTTCATAAGAAAATAAAGCTCTGTGGCCCCCTTCATTGGACCTGAGGCCCCCTCACTCACCAAAGTTTTCTGTAGCCCACCAGAAATTTGCCATGGTCCCAGGTTGGGAACCACTGCTTTAAGTGATGTAAGAAGGTCTCCCACTTCTTCTTGATAGAATGTTCTTGATTTCTTGATATCCTTTATAGTGGTTTGGACAGCATATCTTGAATATTTTATTTTTTAAGCAATTTCTAATTGTCATAAGCTTTGGCTATAGAGAAGTTGCCGTTCTGCTCTCCGCGTTTCTGTAAGTTATTCAGTTTTAATCATAATACTTTGCTTTCCCAATAGCTATGAATTTAAGCTAAACCATATCCAAATAGTGGTTAATTTCTGATTTTAGAAAAGATACCATTTCAATAATTACACACCCTATATTGAAATATCAAGTAATTCAAGCATATCAACAAAATATTCAAAGATTAGCAACAAAGAAAACAAGGAAAATAGACAAAGATTTCAAGAACTTTCGAAATCTATTACAAGTTTATTATCAAGGAATGACAGAAGTGTAATACATAAAAAGCTAGAGGGTGAGGAGAGAGAATGACAATATCAAGAAATTAATCCAATCAAAATTGAAGTGACAATAAACGCATTAATTTCAGATAAGTCATAATATCTAACGAGTGCCTAAAGGCTTGAAAAGAACACAAAAACAAATAATGAGAAAGATTAAGTTTTTAGAAATGAAAATATACATATATATATATATATATATATATATATATATATATATATATATATATATATATATATATTGAACGTAAGCTAGTGAAATCTACAATACACCTTTAACTTTACGTACTTATTACAACGTAATAACCAGAAAAAAAACAAACTGTTAGTAAGAAAGACTTTATGTAAACAAGAGTGAAATTTGACAAGGCAAAAGTTTACAACACATTCATATACTCGCAAACATGGTTTAGTTCTTATTTTTAAAACCTTCGTTGTCAATTACATCTTGCATCGGGCTTGAGTAGTCTTCTACTCTCTTTCTACAGGTGATTGAGCTGATTTTGTTCCATTCCGCCAAACATATTTTCTTCAAATCAGATAAGTTACGCGGATCTCGTTTCTGGACCTCCACATATTTGCAATTACCTCCACATATTTTTTTATTGGATTTAGGTGAGGAGAGTTACTTGACCATTCAAAAACATTAATTCCAGCTGTATGAAGTGAATTTTTTATTGTCTTGTTGAAATTCAATCCTAGTTTCAATTTTAGAGAGCCAACGCTAAATAAAAAATTTCTTTCCTAATTCCACCATAAATTTCGCCTTCATTCTTCCTTACATTTCCTCTATTCTTCAAACTCCAATGAGCAAAAACAACTCCATGCCAGGCTTTAGCCACCAGAGAATTTGACTTTAGCGATTGAATTCTATGGTCCGTATGCTAAACTCAGGCGAAACTCATTTAGAAACAAGTGCGGCTCTGGGTGGAGCCGTGGTTGGTGGCAGAACTGCAACACCTTTTTCTTAACCAATAAAAACAGAAAGGTGTGTGGTTCGTTATATTAAGAAATGAAGTTCGATGACAATTGGAGTCGACGATCCAGAGTTGGTATGTGGGCCCTACCAAAAGAGATCAAAAGGTCATGCACTTATAGCGTAGCAAAAATATCTTAGGGTAGCACCGAGGTGATACTTTTTATGCTCAGGGCAAAGAGTGTGACATTGAGGAACTTAACTAAAGGACGCCCTCTTCCTCCTCTATTCGGCAAGAGAGCGCTTTCCTACCTTAGGCGGAATCGACGATTTGGCAGAAATTCAAAGATAAAGATTGGGACGCATCCCGGACCCCCAGCCTGTAGAGGCTCTCCATAATACCGTCTCACCATTCGAAGTCACAGAGATTGGAAGGAAACAGGCAGTCGACGGACTCCATTTATATAAAAACAAGCATTGATTGCTGGCGAAGCATTATCCCGGCTAGGGTATGCGGAGAAAGCGCTTGCGAAAGATTCCACTAGTAAAGCAGGGTTCAAGATCGTTGTGGTGGATTAATTTCACGTTCCGACAATAGACGCTTGGATTCGGATGCATAAAAATCGATAGAAAAGTAAGGCAGGAGCTCTATCAGCACCCGAGACGATGTACGTCACGAAACGAAAAATGTCCATGGCGCTGGTACAAGAGAACCTAAGTCCGCGCAAAAAGAGAGACGGGAACGCAACTCACTCAATGTAAGCATGTCTTTGAAGTGTTATTCAACTCTGGGGGTGAAGTCCAATCAGCGGACTCCATCTATATCAAAACGTGCATTGCTTGCTGGCAAAGCATTTTCCCGGCTAGAGAATGCGGAGAAAGCGATCGGGAAAGATTTCACTAGTTGAAGCAGGGTTCAGGAATGCAGTCCCATTCTCCTGCTACTGAAGTTTTATCTTCAGTAGCAGGATATAAAAGATGAGATGGGTTGATTCGCCAGAAAATAAGATCACACAAACTTATGAAGTGCTTCAATACCAACAAACAATTTTAATAATAATTGAATCACCTTCAAAGGGTAGATCGGACTCTATAGCAGAAGGAAGAAAAACTGATATAAATCACCAATATATAAATCACCTACGGGAAGTGTACACATTTAAAAAGTAATCAATGCGCCATGCAGCCTACCCCTGTCGTGGTGAGGAAATGGTTTCGATTAGATAGACTTACCAGCTAAGAACTATGAAACTATATTGAAACTTTATAATATATAAAATGAAATTCACAGAAATTTTAATGCCGCTATAAAATCATAAATTTTAAAGCAAAACAGTGCAAAAATATGTTTTTTAACAACCCTTTTATATGTAGAGATATAATAAAAGATTTCCCACGCGCTCAGGGACTCCGATTGTCCCCAATATTTTGACTCCCCCCCTCCCCCTCTCCGTCTGAGGAGAGTCAGTACAAGTTCACTGAACGACCTTGACTCTACGATATATATATATATATATATATATATATATATATATATATATATATATATATTTATATATATCAGTGGTTACTCCACACTCGGGCTGTTCGGGCTTAGCTCGAGTATAAATTTAGTAAAGTGAACGTGTATTTACCAGCTGATTTAATTTCTGCCAAAACTGACTTTAAGTAAGCATCTGCAGTTAATAACTCGGGGCTCCTTTTATTGAGCCTGGTCAAGGTTCATATATTTTCGTTCAGCGTCTGTCGGTCGTCTTAGAGGTGCCCCGTGCCAAAAAATATCATTCGTAGTAGACGTTCTCTCAACATCGTTCACACACACACACATCCTTCGTAAAATTAAAAGTAAATAAAATTCAATGTTTTCTTGAAACAATAGATTTCTATAGAGATTAGGATTTAAATTCCAATCTTTAGAAGGTTTCTCTTCTTCAATATTCTTAAAGTAACTCGGGCTAATACGGACGAGCCTGTTAGGTGTAAAAGACTAACTAGCATCTCTTGTCAGTAGTACAGTACAGGCTACAGTCAGATCGGTCTCTGGCTAATGTTTGTTGTGCACAGGGCTGCCTGTGCGGGTTATATCTGGTTTTCTGGGTTATTATTTTGTACTTTCAATAGGTAAGACCATCACAGTTATTCGCATTTGTTTAAGAATATCTTAATATCACCCCACAACATGAATTTACAAATAAAAAACTACTGAAATATTCTACGGTTCGCATAGACGCATATGAGTGAGTTGCGAATATGTTCATTACTTGTACACAGTTCCAACGCCGCGCTGACGGCAATGTGTCGTTGCACTCTTGCTAGCTACAGCGTGGGTGAGAGACAGAGTGTGTCCGACTTTCAGTACAGCCGTGAATAGCGCAGTATGAAGTTTTAGCCACAATATTGTTCGTTGAATTTAATTATCATTTGTAAAAGAATGTTGTGTGTTTCTGAACGCTGCGAAACCAGTGTTGAGATAAATATCAGAAACTAGTGTATCATGTCGTAGAATGACAAGCGCACACACACACACACACAAACATAAATATATATATATATATATATATATATATATGTATATATATATTATTCAGACGGAGTGGGCGCTCAAGGTTAATTGAGTGACCTTCGCTCGTCTCCCAGCAGCCGCAGACGGGCGGGAGGAGGGGGGGGGGGAATAGGGGAATGGGTTTTCCAACTTTTAGCGCATGGAAGGATTTATCTGCAGAATCATCAAGTGAATTGGCCGTTAGTATAATAAACAAGACTGCGGGACTCTGGGGATATGAAACGAAGGGTTCCAAAAAAGTCTGTAATAATTACAAGAGATATAATATATATATATATATATATATATATATATATATATATATATATATATATATATATATACAAACAAAAAAGGCTGCAAATGGATACTTACTGTTTACAAATATCAGATTACAGAATTACCGGGAGCGATTAAATAAATTCAAACGTGAGCTTACAAGCGGCTGCTGTTGAGCCAATAAACGAACATACACTTTACTGGTCGAATGATCAAGAAACCACACTTTAGTCGCTGGAGCCTAGCTTGGCGTTAATAAGACGACACAGGGGATGGCTGATCGAATGAGCAAATCATAATCGATGGAGTTTAACATCGAGGAGTGAATTCGAGGGAATACTTGCGGCAGACGAGGTTAAAACCGAATCTAAGGATAGCCAATTGACTGGGGCTAAATTCCTTCGGTGAGAATTCTTGCTTTTCTGCTCGAAAAGGGGGACGGAGCTGAATCGACAAAACGACGTCTTATGCAGAAAGGCGGGCCTATACTGGCTTTTCCCGGCTGAGCCTAGCATTACATATGGGCCGGCCGGAAGCGAAAACGCCTCAGGCTAAGGAGGAAGATCTTCTTAACCAAATACTCCACGGGGAGATATAGATGAACTCCAGCGGCGTTTCTTGATAACCCTCGGAGCGGCGGGCAGTGTTTTCTTGCGCCCGCTCGCTTGGAATTTTTGTTTCTGACTGATCAGTGGAAGTGGTTTGAGTCTCTCACGGTTCCCACGACTTTTCTCCGCGTCGCCCGACCTCGTGGCCAGCCTCATGGCTTCTTGGTCACATAGCGGTATTAACCTCCATTCCCGACATATCAGACTGTGATATACTTAATATTCTTAGTTATTATTATAATAAACCTAAGGTGTGTGTCCGTCTGCATTAAAAAAATGCAATTTTTTTTGCACATAAAGTTTTAATGTGTTGCGAAATAATAAACCTTTTTCTTTGGCATACTTTCTTAATTTTGTGAGCGAAAAATGTGCGTAAGGCGGATTTTTGCTAGTAATAAATTTGCGTGCCTTAAATTAATTAGTAAAAGTGCGGTAATTTTCAAGGAAAGCAAAATACTTCTTTAGTCATAGGATTGTTGAGATTTGGAAATCATTGCCAGGTGATGTAATTAATAGTATAAAAGTAAAGAGGTTATTCTTAACTCTACAACTCGTATGTTAGGCCACATTTAGACTATTCTATATAAGAATGGTTACCAGATTTTAGAAATGATATCAACTTGGTGGAGTCAGTACAAAAGAGGGCGACAAATATAATAGTTCCCTGAAGCACCTTGAAAAAGAAGATAGACTAAGGGTGCTAAAATATGTTCTCATTTGAAAGAAGGTGCGTGAGGCGAGATATGATTGAGCTTTTTAAAATATGTTCTGAGAAAGTTAAATTGGATTTTAGCAAGTTATTTGAGTTGGAAAGTAGTAATAGGATTAGGGATCATTACTTAAAAATTAAAATACACAGGTGCAGGCTCGACGTTAGAAAATATTTTTTAATCAATAGAGTGGTTGATTACTGGAATAGTTTCCCACCTGAGGCAGTAGACAGTACAAACTTACATGTTTTCAAGCACAGATTGGGAGGATTATATGGCGAGGGAGGGTTAACATTTTTTTTGTGGGGGCGCAGTGGTATTCTGGACTCGGTAATTGTTAAGATTAGTGGTGCGCGATTTTTTTAGAAATTTTTGTTGGTTACCTTTCTAGATACTTTCCCCCCATTCCCGTAAGTTTTTGTAAGCTTTCCTATAACACGTCTGGCAATCGCATTTGAATTCGAATCTAATGCTAGGCTTTCGCATTAAGAATATTAATAGATTATTAAAAATAGCGGGGAGTGGGGAGTGCAACCCTCACAATTAAAGGGTCGCATGGGGGTGAAGCCCCCATTTCCCAATTTCTTTCAAAATCTATAATACAATATGATGGGATTCCAATAATCGGGAAAATCCCTCAACTAAAAAGCACTTTTTTTAATTTGCCCAAGAAAAAACAATAATTTAAAAAACAAACAAACTTGTTTTAAATCACAAATATATATGAATTATCCACGAAATAGAGGGCAGACACTTTCTGAAATACCCGAGTATAAAAAAGAGCGGTTCCATTAATTTTTGCTTGCTGCAGCAAAACTTTATCCACCTGCCTAACGTAAGTAAATGAATGTATAGAAAGTTTAACTAAAAATAAAACAAAGCAAAATAAAAATAACAGGAACATAAACAAAAACTACCAAGGTCTGCTGACCAGAAAGTCGCCTACCTTCACTTATTCTAATTTATGACTTTAAGACATTCAAAACTTTCAATAATTCCCAGAGTAACTTTGGAAGGACCTTGGCAATTTTATCATTCGAAAGAGAATGTTAACACCTTAAGGGTTTCAAATTTAGTTATAATCAGCCGAATAGTTATGATGTTATTGCCAAAACAAAATAATTCCCGGGCTAAACTTGGAAGGACTTTGGCAATTATCTTATTTAAAAGAGAATTTAAAACAATATAAGATTTTTAAATTTATTTAGAATCAGCCGAATAGTTTTTTATTATTGCTCTCCCCCCCAAAAAAAAAATTTTCGGGTTGCTTTTTAATGGAATTTAAAGATGTGGTTCGTATTTTTAATGTCACTTCATAAATTCAATCCTTTCCATATTGAGCATCAGCTACTTGTTCTTCATTTTCTTCAGAAGAGAAAATTATTGCACTTGATGGCATTGAAACATTGGCCTACTCATAGTAAGCAACTCTTCTTTCTTTACCTTCTTGTCGCTTTTACTTATTGACTTGTCTATTTTACTCAAGTTAATCTCGAAAGGAAACTTGATGTGGTCCAAAAGAAGTAATCATTTCTCTCTGACCTTTAATCAAAGCAAGTTCCTTCACAGAGATCTTCATCTCCAGAGGGGATTTAAATTAATTTGAGTTTCGTTTTTGCAACCAGGGCAGCCAAATTCACACCAAAAAACAATTTTACACTTGCACCTGACGATATGAACAGGTTGTCTAGTTTTGTAATGAAATTGTCTTATGCCTGTCGCTCTCCTCTCCCAAGGGATATGTTTTGGGCCTGCTGCCAGTTCTTTTGGATCTGTTTAAGATTGTGACTCTTAAATTTACAACGGGGGCTAGAAAAGAACTGTTTCCTTGTTCCCACTTTTCAAGGACTTTAGGGTAAATATCCTTCACATCCACATTTCAGAACATCAACCAGAGTCTGGAATTGAGATGGCAACAACTCTGCTATTTTAAATTTAGGCGCTCAAATGTGTGAATGTCGCGAGTCTTGTCCTAATTTTAAAAGGAATTGTAAGTCAAATCCCACTGGTAGCATGGTAGTACTGAAGCCCATGTAATCTTCAGCACTGATGAATATGTTTCAAACGGTGAAGTAAGAAAAAAAGTGATATAGATATAATTATTTATATAATAATAGTCATTTAATTCCCCAAGATGACAAAAATAAGTCAAAACTTTTAAGTAGCTAACCAAGTAGCAATAAAATTATATTAAAATAAAAAAATAACGAGAATTCATAAGTAGAGTTGCAAATTTTGAGCACCGACTCCTCCATTTATGTAATAAGAACGTTGAAAAGATTGACTAACACTAAAAGCACAGCATTTCATAGTATATCATAATATACCATAGCAGATTAGAGCATGGTATATTATAGAATATTATTGCATATCATAGTATAGCATAGCACAGCATTGCATAATATAGCACAGCATAGTAAATCATAACATAGTATAACATAGCATAGTATATTATAGCATAGTATAGTATAACAACAGAATAGTATAGCATATCATAGTCTAGCAAACTTAAAATAACGTAGTATAGCCACATACTTTAGCATAGCATAGTAGAGAATAGCCTAGCCTAGCATAGCATAGCCTAGAATAGCTTAGCCTAAACTTGCCTAGTATAGCATAGCATATCATAGTATAAACTACCCTGTTTTAGCCTAGTTTAGCCAAACATAGGATAGTCTAGCCTAAAGTAGAATAGTCTAGCTGTACTGAGCCTTACCTAGCCTAGCTTAATATTATATAGCTAGCCTAGTATAACCAAGCATAGTATAGCCAACTTTATCCTACCTTAGCTTAGTATAGCCTAGCCTATCGTATCCTAGGATAGCTTAGCCTAGCACACTAGACCCTAATCTAACCTAGCCTATTATAGTATAGCCTAGCTTAGCCTAGACTAGTATACCCTTGCCTAGCGTAGCATTGCCTAGTGTATCCTAGCTTACTATAGCCTAGCCTAACCAGGTATGGCTTAGAATTGCATGCCAGAGCCTAGCCTAGCGACACCTAGAGTAGCTTAGTTTAGTATAACCAAGCTAAAATAGTCTACTATAACCTAGTCAATAACTCCTTGTATACGATATCCTAGCCTAGCCTAGCATATTATAGGCTAGCTTAGTATAGCCTATACCAACATAACTACACCTAACATAATATAGCCAAGCGTATCATATTATAACCTAGCCCAGTTTAGAGTAGACTAGTATAGCATATCATACCCTATACTAGAATAACCTTGCATAATTTAGCGTATTATAGCCTTTGTTAGCTAGCCTATCGTAGCCTAACATAGTATTACCTAACAAAACCTAAGATAGCCTAGCATAGCAGAGCATAGCCATCCCTAGCTTATTATTCTTTAGCCTACCATAGCATAGCATAGTATAGCCCTGTTTAGCCTAGTATAGCTTAGCCTAGCCGAACATCGTATAATCTAGTCTAGCATTAACTATCCTAGACAAGTATAGCCTATATTATCCTATTTTACCCTAGTCTAGAAATAGCTTAGCATCGTTGAGCCTAATATACTCTGTGCTAGCCTAGCATAGCATTTAATAGCCTAAATTAGCATAGTATATCTTACCCTTGTACATTATATCATACCATAGCCTATAATAGCCTAGCATAGTAAATCATATTCTATGCTTGCCTAGCATAGTATAGCATATTATACCATAGTCTAGTCTAGCAGAGTATCAGACGAATAGTTATGATGTTATTGTCAAAACCAATTAATTCCCGGGCTAACCTTGGGAAGACTTTGGCAATTATATCATTTGAAATAGAATGTAAAACAACATAAGGGTTTCAGATTTTGCTAGAATCGGCTGAATAGTTATGATGTTATTTCCAAAACAAAATAATTTCCGGGTTAACCTTGGGAGGACTTTGACAATTGTATCATTCAAAAGAGAATGTAAAACAACAGAAAGGTTTCGAATTTCGTTAGAATCGGCTGAATAGTTATTGTTATTGCCAAAAAAAGAATAATTCCAGGGCTAACCTTGGGAAGACTTTGGCAATTATAACATTCGAAAGAGAATGTAAAACAACAGAAAGGTTTCGAATTTCGTTAGAATCGGCCAAATAGTTATTGTTATTGCCAAAACAAACTAATTCCAGGGCTAACCTTGGGAAGACTTTGGCAATTATAACATTCGAAATAGAGTGTAAAACAACATTAGGGTTTTAAATTTCGCAAGAATCGGCCGAATAGTTATGATGTTATTACAAAACAATTAAAAAACAAAACGGGGACCGACCGACATAGTGAGATTAGTCTTTCTTCACTAGACTCGCACGTGAGTAAAAAACAAACCAAAACACTAAAAAGAAGCATAGGTACTCGCATGGCACACGCGTACACAAACATTTGAAAACGGGTAAAAAGGGAGTTTATTTCTGAGGCATCGATATAGGCTTCAGAAAATAAACATCGAAAATTTGAAAAAAATAGTTTAAACCCATCTTTAGAAGCAAAAAATAAACGCTTATGATTGCTCAATACCAGGGAATGATTCACATCGTTGATTGGCTAAAAAACGCTAAGAAAATAGCAAAACTATAGTAAAAATCGCTAAGAAAATCGTGCGCTACTAATTTGTGGCCAAGGCCACAAATTCCTTAAAAGCAGAGACCACGAAAGAAAGGCTACTTGCAAAACAACTTATAGTGAATTGTGTGGGAGCTTGTACAAAATGGGAGCCTAATAAGGAATTAATCAATCAATCCGGGTTGTTTGGTAAAATCTCAATGGCAGCCCTGGTTGTGGACGCCGCTCTCGTTATTTAATTGTTGTTATTCTGTGCATCTGTTTGTAAAGATCAGTTGTGTTTTGAAGCATTGCTTTATTTTTACCCTCAACTCAGAAATAGAGAAAGAAATAGTGCTAGATATAAAAAAAATGACCCAAATGAGGCTAGAAATATTGCGACAAAACGAGAAATTCTTTAAGCAAGCAGACAATGTGGTATAAACAGGTTGATTGGTTTTGTGCTGGCCATGTTTGTTGTTTCAACCCAAAGCTAATCAGTCGTGGACAGATGGAGGCTATAATAATTATAAAAAAAAAATGAGTGACTGTAAGCATCAAGGTAAATCAGTGAGTCATATAAGTAGCTATAAAAGCTTGAAAACTTTCGGACTGTACGATATTGTGACAGCTATTAGTGTTTCTGCTAAACTGGAAAAAAGAACGACATAACAAAGCAGCTGAAGAAAATAGGCAATATTCAAAGAGGTTAATAAATACAGTGTTATATCTGTGTTGCCTTTACGTGGACATGATGAAGGAAATAACAGCCTTAAGAGAGGAAATTACCGTGAACTATTACAGTGCCTTGCTGAAATCGACAGCGTCTTTTCTTTAGACTTTCTAATAATGAGAAGTCAAAAAGGTTTTCAGGAGTCTCAAGCAGAATACAAAATGACCTAATACAAGCGATTAGAAATGTCATCTCTGATGAAATTAGAAGCGAAGTTGATAAAGCTCCGTTTATGTCTGTACAAGCGAACGAAACTACAGAGAGACTATGCAATGCATGCCCAACTCTCGATCATAATAAGATAGGTATATGAAGACAAAATATGTGAACGATTTCTTGGATTCGATGAAGTAAGTGATGATAAAAGTGCTACAAGACTGGCTGATGTGATCGCAATTGCGTTTAACCCCTTCAGTGACGCTACGGATAAATTAGTGAGCCAGACTTACGACGGAGCAGTTTTAATGGCGGGAAGGGTAAACGGAGTACAGAGCAAGTTAAGGGATAAAGGTTTTAAACCGCGCACTTCATTCACTGTTTTGCGCATAAACTTAACTTAGTCTTGAGTAAAAGGGCCGAGAAAGCAAGTGGAGTAAAAATGTTTTTTCTTATTTACGCGCATTTAGTAGACTTACATCATCCAGTACCAAGCGGAAAAGCGTTTTCATGCAGTTTAATGTCAGTATTCCATCACTGTGCGAAACAGGATGATGCTATACATCAAGAACTGTATAATCCATAAAACTATTGCATGAAAACTTGAAAAATGTCTTCACAAGTATTTTAGACTCTAGTGAAAAGTGGGGTGAAGATACACTTTGTCAAACAGACGATCGGAATGAAACCATTTTGTTCGAGTTCAAGGGTAAATTTAATAGAGAGAACCAGAGAATTAGGTTCAGTAAGAAAACCATTAACATCCTTAAAAGAAGGCCACAAACAAATGATATCGTCTATATATCGGAACCAAACACGGGGAAAATCGATAATGGTGGGGAGTAAAGTAGTTTAAAAAAATTCCATATATATATTAAAAAGAACAGGGGATAAGCAATTTCTCATAGCCAAACCAAACTTTTAAAGGTAAAATTTAACATTGAAAAAAACTTACAGTTTTTTTGTACACATTGAGATGAATTCAGTGGAAGTATTAACAGGCAAGAGAATATTAAAGTTACGTAATTTATCACTAAGGAAGGGGAAAAGCTCGTTTACCGGCACTTTAGTAAAAAGAGAACAAACATCGAAACTAACAAGGGAGAATTATTAGAGTAAGGGATGAAGTTGAATTTTTCAATAAGGTCGTAACTATTTTTTATATGAAATTTAGAAATGGTACCAACAATAGGAGTAAGGTATGAAGTGAGCCATTTAGTTAAAGAATATAAAACTGAGTCAACAGAACTAATAATAGGGCGCATAGTGTTATTAGGCTTATGAGTCTTGCCAAGACCATATAAATATGACAGAGAGGCATTACTAGATTTATATTTAGCAATTAAATCGGGAAAATGTTCAAGATGGGAACACACTTTTTTTTTTAAATAACTATTAACTTGAATCGTAGGATCTTTTTCTAGGGGGACATAATTTTCCGTCTATCGTAAGCATACCAACGCCGCTTCTTATATTCAGTTTTACTCAGGTCATAAGGATAAAGTCAAACGGTCGTATTTATTTCAATGCTACTCCGAATCTTGAAATTTCTACGATCTTTGAAATAGGTAACAATCTTTGCTACCCTCAAAAATTTCTTGCAGGATGCCTAGATTTGGAAAAAAAATAATCATTTTACAAAACTGAAATCCCTCCCACATACAATTTTAAGAACTCCATTGTTTTACCGTTTCCTGAGTCCTTTTCCTTGCTTCCTCTCCTCTTAAATAAGTTAAATATTTCTGTCATATTCAAGTATCAGTCTACCATGTACAAAATGTTGATTCATAATAATAACAATAGTATAGGGGGGCTTATTCTGTCGATTGTACAGTTTACCCTAAGCAATATTTTGGGCAAACCAGTAAATCATTAAGTTTACGCTTAACGAAACCTAAATACAATATTAGAAGAAGTGAGAGTAATAGTGCTTTCTTTGTCTATTTATCTGAAAACAGTCACCCTATCAATGAGAATTCGGCTAAATTTATTTACAAATCTATGATTTTGTTCAAAGAAATATTGTTGAATGCTCATTCATTAATTCCTCGCCTAATTTTAATATATCCCCCGGTTTTCCCAACCGTCATTTGACTGATAATCGCGTTTTCACCAGGGTGCATCAACGGCTACTAGACACTGGCAGTTTTCAGTAAACAGAAGAGAAGTGGGTGGTCGTCGTGGGCGAGTTAACGCTAAGAACGAAGAGCGGATACTAAAACATTTTAATACAAACCCACGTACACGCACTTGGACCGCGGGAAATGCATTTAGAATGCGTTATCACTCAATAGTATGGCAAACACTCCATAATAACGGCCTCTACCCGTACCATTTCCAAAGAGTGCAAGAGCTCCTTCCAGCCGACCTTAACCCTCGTGAACGGTTTGCACTATGGTTCATGAATAAGAGTATTGCAAAGTATGTACTATTCACTGATGAAGCTATTTTTACGCGTGGTGGTGTGTTTAACACACACAACTTACACATGAGCAGAAAGAAAACCCCCACGCTGTGCATCAGAGCCACCACCAACACCGGTTCAGTGTTAATGTGTGGGCTGGTATTATTGGTACCAATTTGGCTGGGCCCTATGTGCTTCCAACGCATTTAACAGGATATCACTATGCAATATTTCAACGGGAGGTATTGTTTGACCTTCTGGACGATGTGCCTTTTTGATATTCGACGTCAAATGTGGTTCTAACATGACGGCACTCCAGCGCATGGCTCAATGAATGTGCGACAACATCCAGACCGTACTTTTCCCAACAGATGGATAGGACGTTTTGGGCCAGTACCATGGCCAGCGAGGTCTCAAGATATGACACCTTTGGACTTCTACCTGTGGGGCCACATCAAGAGTTTAATTTATAAAACCCCAGTTGAGCCAGAGATGGATCTTGTTGAAAGGATAGTGGACAATGCAGGACCCATTGCGGATAATCCATGAGTTATTTAATCGTGTTGTGGAAACGCTTCTGCGTAGGTACCAGACCTGCATTGACGTACAGGGAGGACATTTCGAAACACCAATTGTAATTCCAATTCCATAATAAAGTATGTACTCAAATGTGTTTCCCTCACCTACTACTCTTGAAGTTGATTAATAAGTCATTGTGGTTTATTTAAAAGTTGTGTCAATTTAAATTTTGTTCTGTACCCTCAAAATGGAATCTCAAGTTGAAAGAAAGGAGCATTTTCGACACTTGTTGTTATTCATTTTCAATCGAGACGGGGACAATGCAAACAGTCAAAGCTCGTCGCGATATTTGTGCTATGTACAGAGAAAATGCTTTATCAGAAAGGAGAGTTCAATGGAGGTTTTCACGTTTCAAAAACGGTCATTTGAATCTTAATGACGAAGAACGTTCTGGTGGCCCCATTAAGTTGGATGAAGATCGATTGAACGACCTTCTTCATGAAAATCCTCGTCAATCGACTATAGAATTGGCTGTACAATTGGCGTGTGATCACAAAAGTGTAGTGAATCACTTTCATCAGATGGAGAAGGTTCAAAAACTTGGTGCATGGGTTCCGTACGCTTTGAGCGAAAGCAACAAACTTTAACTCTCCATGATTGCCGCAGGATTGCTTGCTCGTCACGAGGCTACTCGTAGGTATAAGGACAGATTTCTTCACCACAAAATCACTGGCGACGAAAAGTGGTATGTTTATGTCAACATGAACCATTGAAAACAATGGCTTACCCCCAATAAAAAAACCCTTCCGCGATTAAAGCAAGAACTTCATCCACGAAAGACGATGCTGTGTTTGTGGTGGGATTATGAAGGCATTATTCTTTATGAGCTCCTTGCGAACAACGAGATTGTCAATGCAAAACTCTGCGTTCAACAAATGTATCGACTCACCGAAGCTATTCGTGAAAAGCGACCTCATCGACGTTATGGAGTCCTTCTGCAACACGACAATGCTCTTCCTCAAATTGCCAATGTGACAAAAGACGCCATCCAAACGCTTAATTGGAAAATCCTGCCGCATCCTCCATATTCGCCAGACTTGGCTCAATCGGATTTCCATCTTTTCCGATCGCTCTCCAACAATTTGCGCGGCGTTTCGTTCAATACTGATGTGGAATTAAGAACCTGGTTAGACGAATTTTTCGAGTCAAAACGCAAGAACCTATTCCTCAACCCAATATATTGCGTAAAATGTATCGATTGCTCTAAATATTACTTTGGCCAATCAAGTAAATGTTTAAAAAAATAAATTTCTCAGCATAAATATAATATCCGTCGCGGTGAAGAAAGCAGCTCATTTATGTTCATATGTCATATCTTAATCACGATATTGATTGGAATTCTGCTAAAATCATCTATCAAAATAACGATACAATTACACGAAATATCACTGAATCGACCTTTATTAGTAAATTCCCCAATTTTAATTAAGTCCTGGCTTATATAAACTTGATGGTTAGTTTTTAAATTATATTCACAATGGCCTGTCGAAACTTTTAATTTGCGACTAAATACGAGGGGGGATCAATAAGTTTTGCAAATCGGTAGGGCAAAACAGAGGAAGGGGGATGGCTCTTTGTGGGAGTATTAGGACAAGTTATGACAAGTCAGGACCTGCAGCCGCACGCTCCTGACTCATCTATTTAAGAAGCAGTAACTGATCGCAGATCGGCAGTCAAAATTTTTTCAACAATGGAAAAGGTTGAGTACCGCGCAGTGATCAAATTCTTGACCAAGGAAGGCAAGAAGGCAAAAGAGATCCCTGAACGCATGGTTGCAGTGTACACCGATACCGCCCCTTCCTATGCAACCATTGCTCGCTGGAATAGGGAGTTCCGCCATGGTCGTGAGTCCCTTGAAGATGACTCCCGTCCAGGACGCCCGTCAAACGTGACCAACGAGGACAATGTGGCCTGTGTGGAGAGGATGATCCTCGAAAATCGACGGGTGAAGGTCAAAGAAATCGAGCGAGAACTTGGAATATCACATGTAAGTGTTATCAATATCATCTCCACAATTTGGCTATGACTAAGGTCTCTGCCCGTTGAATCCCTAGACAATTCACGAAACCTCACGCTCCATGATCGACTTCAACGTCGTCAAAGTTCGAAAGAGGTGCTGCTCCTGTACAACCAAGACCCGGCGGGATTCGAGTCACGCATAGTGATAGGTGATGAAACTTGGGCCCATCACTGGGATCCCGAGACCAAGCTCGAAAGCATGGCCTGGAAGTACAGGGGCTCTCCGACCCCCATGAAGTTCTGGACCCAACCCTCAGCCGGGAAGATCATGGCCACCATATTCTGGGATTCTGAGGAAGTGTTGATGGTAGACTATGCTTTTCGTGGAATGACCATCACAGGCCAATATTACGCCGAATAACTGGCTGGGTTCAAGAAGTGCATCCGTCAGAAGCGGCGCGGCAAGTTGACAGGCGGTGTGCTGCTCCTCCACAACAATTTCCCTGTCCACAAGGCCAGAGTTGCGCAAGCTGCATTGCGCGAGTGCTGATGCGAGGAGCTCAACCGCGAGTCGAGATCTGGCCCCTAGCGACTACCTTTTATTCCGCCAGCTCAAGGCTGCACTGCATGGACGCCTGTTTGGGCACGATGAAGATGTCCAGCTCGACGTCCAGGAGTGGATTGAACAGCAGTCGGGAGATTTCTGGTTGTCGGGAATTCGAAGCCTCAGGGACAAGTGGCGCGAGTGCATTGAAGTCGAGGGTAGTTATATTGAAAAATAATAAAACACTTTCTCTCATATCTCATTTCCTTATATCCGAATTGCAAAACTTATTGACCGCCCCTCGTATATATATATTAATCTTAATAAACAATTTACTTTTATTTTGTGTGCGTCTATGTAGCCCTATGTTTTTGTCTGTATTTATTTCCATTTGAGTCAAATCTTTAGAACATTTGTACTTATTCTATGTACCTTGGTTTTTAGATCCTGACCTCTGAGGTTAATCTCTCGCCCTGATTTTCTCCCTCTCTAATTGCTTAGGTGGTATTTTAATCCTCTTGTCAACCATTAGTCTTTTGAATTTACCTGATTTAATGATCTTAGTTTGTATTTCTCTTCGCTCCTCTAAGGTTTCCATTTCATATTAATTCATTTTGTTGATTGTTTTTTGCTTTTGTGTGGGCGTTCCCTCTCATCTGTATCATCCTTATAAATATTACCATTTTAAATACTTCTGTTATTCCTTGATAAAGAACTCGAAATAAAGTTCGAAAATACTTGGAATCCTCGTATTAATTTTCCGTGTGGGCTTTGTTGCATTTATTGCTTACTCACGCGATACTTTGTGAGTTTTCCATATATATATATATATATATATATATATATATATATATATATATATATATATATATATATATATATATATGCATATATCTCTCATGAGCGCGAGAGAGGGATGAAAAACATTCAACTTCACTGCGGGAAAAAGAAAACGGAATCATTTTTCTTCGGAAATAGTTATTTCTTACTTCGAAAAAATCCGAGCTGGGGTGGGATTCGAACCGTGCACGGCTGCTCGCTGCCTCAATGTGCACGGTTCGAATCCAACTTCAGCTCGGATTTTTTCGAAGTAAGAAATAACTATTGCCGAAGAAAAATGATTCCGTTTCACTTTCCTGTGGTGAAGTTAGATTTATTTCATCATTCTCTCGCTCATGATATATATATATATATATATATATATATATATATATATATATATATATATATATATATATATGGTCTTTCAACAAGTGAGCTCAAACTTTGTCAGGCGATAGTGGCCATGTTGTTAAAGCGATATCTGGCAACCTCACTGTGAACTGTTCAGTAGTACTTGGCAAGTCACGATAGAAGTTTATAGCGTTGAACAGCGTGTGCAAATCATCAAATGTTATAATCAATATCAGTGCTCCGTTCGACACAAACGTTCCGCGCATTACGTGATTTCTATCCTCACTACAATCGTCTTGCCGATTCGACTATTCGACGTTTGATGGCCAAATTCAAGGCAAAAGGGTCGATGATCAATCAACCAACACCTATACGTCACCGAAACGCAAGGTCTGCTGAAAACCTCGCTGCTGTAAATGAGAGTGTACGGGAAAATCCAAAGAAGTGGATTTCGCGTCGTTCACAAGAACTTGGCTGTTCTGCGACTTCAGTTTGGCGAATTATGCGTAGTGACTTGGGTCTGTACAAAATCCAACTTACCCAGGAACTTAGGGTAAACGACCATAGATAACGCCGTGTGTTAGCTGATTAGGCTCTAGAGCAGTTGGAAGTTGCCCCAAATTTTCCCCAAAAAATCATCTTCAGCGACGAGGCCCATTTTTGGATGAATGGATTTGTGAGCAAGCAGAATTATCGGATTTGGGACGAAAACAATCCACATGAGATACACCAGCACAAATTGCATCCCAACAAGGTCACTGTTTGGTGCGAATTTCGTCTAACGGAATCATCGGTCCGTATTTTTTTGAGAACGAAGATGGGATTGCCATAACCGTCAATGGCGAGACTTACAGATCGATGATAAGCAACTTTTTGTAGCCTCAACTGGATTATATGCCTGATATGGATACTGACAACATGTGGTTCCAACAGGACGGCGCTACGTGCCACACTGCGCACGCCACGATAGACATTTTTCACCTGCGATTTCAGGGTAGGGTTATCTCGCGCAGCGGCGACGTCCAGCGGCCACAGAGATCATGCGATTTAATGCCATTAGACTACTTTCTTAGGGCAACCTTAAATCGCAGGTCTATGCGAATAATCCGCAAACAGTTGATGCCCTCAAAGTCAACATAACGAACATCATCCAGCAAATTCAGCCAGATTTATGCAACAAAGTCCTCAAAAATACGTTCCACCAAGCGAAGCCGCGGTGGACATTTGAACGACGTCATATTCCATACTTAATGCCATAAAATGTACTTTCAAATTTAAAATAAATTGAGTGCATATATCACACACAACTTGTTTTATTTACATTTAAAAATTGAGCGACCTTACTGGAAGACCCTTTATATATATATATATATATATATATATATATATATATATATATATATATATATATATATATATATATATATATCCATATGGAGCTCGGCCGTGAAGCCTGCATTTAATATTGAGGATAAATCCCAGAGCCACGAGAAACGGATGTAGCATCTTTTAATTTTTCACTACGTTTCGAAAACTACAAGTTTTCATCTTCAGGCTAGAATAAGTTTACAAAGTTAATCCGCAGTGATAATGTCTATTTATTTAAATGTCCCAGTTGTACTGGAGCCTCTTACATTGGTAGCACTGTTAGGTCTCTTGGAGCTAGGTTCTCTGCTCATATGGGGATTAGTTGGCGTACAAGCAAAATATTAAATAGAAAGGAAAAGTCATCTATTAGGGAACACACCATAAGCTGTAAAACTAACATT
Source organism: Ceratothoa steindachneri (assembly GCA_963969495.1). Lineage (NCBI taxonomy): Eukaryota > Metazoa > Arthropoda > Malacostraca > Isopoda > Cymothoidae > Ceratothoa > Ceratothoa steindachneri. The sequence continues at coordinate 84,137 of CAXAKS010000479.1, forward strand.
TCTATTGAGAATTTTAAAGTATTAGCCTTTAACAACAACAAACATTGCCTAAGAACCCTCGAATCTCTATATATAAAACACTACAAACCTACACTCAATGAAGATTTAAGTGCAATATCATTATTAATTAACTAATTTTAACTACAGTTTGTTAGTTGGTTTGCCTTTTAATAAACCAACCGTCAATGTAACCTATATATATACTAGCCCCTTTGTTAAACCTACCATTCACTCTCTAGGATGGATCCGCTTTAGTAAGTACCCAAATTTTCCGTTTTTATATTAAATGTTTTTAACTCTTAGTCTTTACAAAATTTAATAATAAAAAAAAAAAGTTTAAATTTATTATCTTTAAATAATGCCAAGTCAATTTCTCTTAGTTTGTAATTAATTTCTGCAATAATCTTTAAATTTATGAACTAATTTTTGAGTCAGTCTTAAAGCAAATTTAACTGTTGCCAAGTCATATTAAATTTAACTTGTAGTACTTTCTACTGATATTCTGTAATTGGTCACCTGTAAAATAATGTCTTGTTGGCCTTTTCAAGTTTTCTTTATGCATATTAACTTTGTAAACTTATTCTAGCCTGAAGATGAAAACTTGTAGTTTTCGAAACGTAGTGAAAAATTAAAAGATGCTACATCCGTTTCTCGTGGCTCTGGGATTTATCCTCAATATTATATATATATATATATATATATATATATATATATATATATATAATTTGAAGGATGAACGAAAGGGCGTATAAAGGGAAATTGATTTCATTTTCTTGATACAACGTTTTGGGTGAACTTTTCACCCATCTTCGGGTACTGTAAATACAATTCGTGGAAAACAATTTAAGTTAAGAGCCAAATAGATAATCAAAATGACGAATTTATGGAAAGTATTTAATGTGTATTAAGGGCAAGGGGGTAGCGATGAATTTACAGGTAATTGATATTTTTGGAATATTATGTTGCAAGTTAAAAATTAACGATTGGGAAAACACAGGAAACACATCAGGATAAACCAACCTTAAACAATCAGCCGTTAGAGGATAACTGGGGAGAAAGGGTGAGGAGCGTAAGAAGAAAGAGAAGGTTAGGAGGTTGGTAATATTTTTGTTTAGAGTAGAAGTAGTGGGTGAGAAGAAGAATCGGAATTTAAGGAAGGAGAAAGGTATTTAATATACATGGATTCAAGAATCCTTAGTGATATGGGATCAGGGGTGGTTTTTAAGATTTTAAAATCGTCCGTTGTGATTTCAGTTTTACAATTAATAGAGTGAAGCCTAACAGGTGAAAATTCTTTCGTAGAGAGAACCTTTATACTTCCTTTCGTTCATCCTTCGAATTAAATTGAAGCTCCATAAGAGAAGCCCTAACCAATATATATATATATATATATATATATATATATATATATATATATATATATATATATATATATATATATATATATATATTGTGAGCTTTTGAACTTAGGAAAAAGTTATTTTTTTGAGAATTTCAATCAAAAACGTCTGAGCGAAAAATTATCTGATCCTTTTAATAATAATAGAAAGTTTCAAAGGGCCATGAATCCAGATAAGGAAGGTTCTGCAGAAGCCAATGAAATTGGAGGGTAGATTACCGTCCAAAAAGATCAGGTCCCAGATCTATCACATCATCTTACATAAATTTTCTCAGTGAAAATCCAAGTATTCCAAAATTAGTGTAAAATAACTTACAGTTATTCAGTAAGTATGGGTTAATGTAAAACAAATTCGGCTGAAGAAAGCAAATGTTTTCAGCAGTTAATCAATATTTTAGAAAAGATTGAAGTGTCCTAAGTTATCCGAACTCTTAATTTTGTTGTAGACAACCAGCATTGTTCGCTTAAAAACTAACTTCAGCACATTCTAGCGTACTTTACGTCATTCTCTTGCCAGCTGTCGTCAGGCTAAGAAATCTGCAACACTTCTCTAAGTCCGAGAGCTGATCGTAAACTTGTGCCACCAAGAAGGTATTTCAATAGAAACTAATACATAGTCTTAATTACGCGCTCGCAATGTCTACTCTAGTGTGTGCTAAAATCGGCCAAATCAAAAATTTCTCACGTGAATTACAATGGCTAATCTCTTAATCGTTTTACTTGACTAAAATACAATAAAATGATATAAAATTAAAATATTATCCTATTGATTATATAGCTATTTTACCTACAAAATTACATATTAAATTAAACAGAAGTGAATCTTGACATTTTTAGAAGAAAAAAAACAAAAAAAAATGAGAAAGGAAATTTGTGGAACATTTATTTTTTACCATCAATTAGACTTCTGCCGCATCACTGATGACAAATAATTTTGATTAAGTGTATATTTTGTCACCTTGAGAGATATGTATGCGCTAATAGCTTCATCTTTAGGGTTATTCCTATTATAAGATTTAACAAAGTTCACCACTGAGAACAATAATTGACAGGAATATTTTGTTGCAAGAGTTAGTTAAAGAGACAAAAAATTTCTGGAATAGTATTTGAAGTCTTTAATACCCCCTTTTTCTGCATTTTTACTTTTTATTTATCTCTCTAATCACTGCTTTTCAATAATTTCCAAGTCGGCTCTTTAGAGATCAAAAGATTTCTGCCTTCAAATTGAACTACTTTGAAATTTCATTCAACTTCATTTCAAAATCATCTATATTTTCTACGGAAACATATGCAACTTTAGGGCATCTGGTTTTGTACTGTATTCAAACTTAATGAATTTTGCAGTTTCTTCTCATTCTCTGCTTTGTCATCCATGTAGATCATTGATTTAGGTCTTTAGGTTTAGAAAGTATCTAAATCTTTCACTCTTTACATGCCTTTTAAAAACTCTTAGTTTAATTTCATATGTCTTTATGTAATTAAACTTAAAATCAAGTGTCTTTCTAAAACACTGAAATTTAACGTGTAAGTAATTTTAATGTTCTCAAAAATATGATAAAAAATACCAGTTCTTTATAAGACACTTGTGGTCAGACACAAAGAGATTTGCCTCATCCCGGCAATCAATGTATCATTTCAGAAACAAACCTCGACTAAGCCAACGAACATTGTTGAAAATCGTTAGTCCTTTGTATACCGAATCCACCTCATTAAATAAATTTTGAAATTGTCTTTTATTTAAAGAATATTCAGAAATGTAATTAACAATCCTGGTGAGTGTTTACATCGCTTCTTGAAGTTTCTTTAGGCTAAAACCTCCTCAAGTATGATGCAATGAAATCTTATCAGTGAATGACAAATATGTGTTGCAAACATATTTACAAATCCTTCTTTTTTGCGAATCATGCTTGGTAGACCATTTGTTTTGAATAGATTATCTATTTGACAAATTGACATTTCACAAGGAATAACTTCAATTGGTCGAATAGATATATAATTTTTTCATAACTGATTTACATATTTAAATACCAGATGTAGACTCAGGTGGTCTTAATGGTTAATCATCTTTTCGCATACCTCGTCAATCCTACATAAGTGATAAAATATTGCTAACCTAACTGATGAAATAATGCCTGTGCTTTCATCGAAACAGAAAGAAAATAAATTTGTGTATATCAAGACTATTCTTTTTTAATTATTTACCTCTATTCAAATTAAGCATCTTAACCTTAACTGTTTTTTTACTCACAGATAAATTTTTAATGCGCTAAATTATTCTTTCCTTTGCTGAAAGATTGTTAAAGAGAAAAATAGCATTTCTAGAAATGCTTCTTTAAAATAATTCCTAACACTGAGTGGCTTTCAATGTTGGCTATTTCATTTATTTACCAACAAGGAGACTTCTTCTACTTCGTTATTGATGGCAGATAATTTATATCAGTTTTATATTTTGTAACCTTTAGAGATATGCATAAGAAAATAGTTTCATGAGTAAGGCTACTCCTATTATGAGATTTAATGATTCACAAAAATATATAAATAGAAAATGTTAGAAAGAGAAAGTTATCCCCACCTATAACTCAACGTCTACCTGTGGCGCCTTAGGAGATACACCTGCACGGCCAGATAGCCCTAAGGGAGCCGCAGCAATTTCGCAGGACCGCTTTATCCATTTGGATTCTATTTCCTGCCATCGCACCGTCTGATCGGCACCAGACCTACGGCACCACGGACCTTAGCGCAAAGCTGTGAGGCCGCCGAGACTATCTTATCCCCTGGCGTGCCAAGTCTAATGAGATACCCGACCCCTTTGGGAGGCCCCCGGCGACCCGCTTCCGCCGAGGTAGTATAAATACTTCGAGAAAAGCTTTGAGAAAGCAGTACCATACAGCCTCGTCTTGGCTAGCAGTTACGTACAGTCTCTTACGCCCTGCCTCGCCTCCCAACGGCTTCCAGCTTCAAACGTGATGCGTAATCTCTACACGGCCTTGCTCGTACCTAATGCCAGAGTTCCCGCCGACAGACGATAGATACGGACAGGCATCTATCACTAGGTTATAGACTTCGTTCAACGACTGGAGTACTCCCTTACTCATTTCTCAGGGAGGTTAAAGAAGAAGAAATCTTGCAAGTTGAACTTTGCAGCGCCCCGTTTACTCGCCGTATTCAAGCCTCATTTTAATTATTGTCATTTATTCACTTGTGCTATTAAGATTTTCTATGTTTATAGTAAAGTTATATATTTTCTACTATCAGTTTCTTTAATCCCAGAACCTCTAAGGATTGATTATTTAGGTCAACTGCACTCGATTTTTTTTATTTAACCCTTGCACTGGGATCTGTATCCTGATTTCTGGCGTGCCCTCTTCACGGTCACCCTACGACAGAAAAATTATAGGAATGCTGTTACCTTGTTTTCAGTATTTTCTTTCGGTTACTCCCGTTTCTAATCGCTCCATTTCAATATTTTATAAGTCAATTTTTAGTTAATAAATTTCTGCCTCCAAGTTGAACTACTTTGAATCCAATTTGAGCTGTTTTGAAATTCAATCAGCTGCATTTAAAAATCATCTATAACTAAGCTGGAACAAGGCAAACTTTAACTAAATTTCATCAGAGAATCAGAATGTTGTTCTTTTGTCTTACTCACTTTACGAGAAATTAATTCTTTACTCTTATTGATTGCCGTTTTATTGTTTTAAACACAGTTTCAAAATCTCTCTTCATGGAAGAAGTCCTACAAATAAATGAATCTGAACAGAAATGCATAATGCTTTATTACCTTTCTTATTAATGCCAAATTTGTCAATACATTATTCTTTAAATCCTCTAATATCATTTTCATTAGAAGGTGGAAATAGGGCTAGAGCTTATCCCAAATATTGTTTATCAATAGAATTTCACTTGGGATGACCTATTGCTTGTTTGGCTCGTGGTCGTGTCATCCTGTACACTATGTAAATAGCAGAAAGCAAATTAAATTATGTGATAATGCTATATATATATATATATATATATATATATGTGTGTATGTGTGTATGATAGGCGCAGCTTCTCTTCTATACATGTTTTTTTAAAGCCCAGGTTGTATTTTGACTTTACCGATTTTATTTTGGAACGTTCTAATTGGCGAATACAGTTTTTGGTATCCGGTAGGAGATTAAAAATAAGTTGAAGGAGATCCATTTTATGTGTTCGTATTTAAACCCAAACGAAAGGCTTTCGCCTTTCTTTAGGCCTCTTCAGACGGAAGTCGTCGTTGTTGTTGAGGCGGCTTTGATATGAAGTTTTCCATTCGTGTTGTCTCCTTTAGCGGCGATGCAATTGATTGGTAGTCGTGAGTAGCAAATAATAATGTTCTACGATATAATCGATAGTAAAAGAGAATTTGATAGTAGACGAAATAGATGGTGAAAGGAAAAGAAGGAAGGGAGAGGTTTTTCTCTGGTGATAAGTGCATAGCTTTCCTTTTTATCTTGGTTTTACTTATTCGTTTGTCTTTCTATAATGTTTCTTGATCTATTTATTTCGGTGTTTTTCATATTGCTGTGTTCTTCTTTGTTCTTTGTTTTTATGTTTTGGTGTACTTATATTTATTGGTTATTTTTGAGCTTTCAATCCTTTGTAGGTAATAAAGTTCATCAATTTACCTTGTGGTTGTGTTGTTTTCGTTTTTGTCGTCCTACCGTATCGTTCATCTTTGTTCCTTAGTGTTTTTCTTCCCTCTACCTTCTGTTGTATTTTCTGTGTTGATTTACCTGTGTTTTTATCAGGTGTACATTGCCAACTTTGTTCTTTAGGAAATAGATTAATGCTAGGGAACCTATGGCTGCAGAAACTTTCTCCCGCAGTCTGACTGCAGTTTCGGAATGATGTTATCGGTCAATGTTGACCAGACCTTTCTACCTAGTTTCTAAGTCGGTCGCAAGGTTGATGTATTCCAGACGTGTTATTCTGTGCAGCTCCCTTTACCGTCAGAGATCACGTTTTCTGGCCTTGTTGATAAGGAGGGATGCAGAGTTCTGCGCACATTAGAGTTTTCTCATAGAGGATTTGTTGGCCACTTGGGTCAAAACAGCAAGGTAGATGAGCCTAGATGGGATAAACATTAGGTAAGATTTTCCAAATGTTCGGCAAGCTATGAACTCTAAATCAGTACAGCTTTGAGATTTCAGTCTTAGCTAGGTTCTGCCTCTATGTATGGTGCTTTCTGTACCCATGAACAGAGGAATTTAGCCTTAGCAGCACTGGGCCTTTAGCGGAGTAGCCGTATCTCCTTCAATTTATCACGATGGTCCATTTGGACCAGCGGCTGAACGGGAAGATCTTGAACCTTTTCCTGTTCGTTCTGATCTTACATTTTCTCTCATACTGGTTGATGTTAGGGATTTACGCTGTAGTTTACGCTGCCATTGTCCTTTCCTTTCTCTCCGTGCATCTGAAGATTTGAGTGATATCATCTGCTAATTACAGATCCATCGTATCCCTGTGCACCGAATTTAAGAGGTCAATGGTGTAGACTATGTAAAGCGATGGAATCAGACAGCTCCCTTGCGGTAAACTCGCTTTTATTTCAAACCTCGTGACCGCTGTATCCCTCAATCATGAGACAGGCCCTTTTTCCTATGATGAAGTCGCAAAGGATCCTTTCCAGGATTGGGTTGAGCTGGAGACTTAGGATCTTATATTGGAGTCCTTTTAGCTATAATTTGTCGAAAGCCTTCTGCACGTTCCTCAGCATAATGTCCACATAGTATCAAATATATAGGAAATTTGCGATTTTCTCGGTTAGGAGCACCAGGGCCGTATCCCTGCCTCCTTTCCTACGAAACCCAGGTTGTTGACCATTCTGGGATAGAAACTCGCTCAGTTGAGCTTGTAGCCTTACGACTACAAAGTTCTCGAAAATCTAGTAGATGACCAGCTTGTCTGAGGGCTTATTCCCTTATGAGATAAAGATGATTTTGGCTATCTTATACCCGTCCGGGAAGTAGCCTGTATTCAAAGCAGTATTTATGGGATTGACTGGTATTGACGATGCCCTGAATGATTTGTCAAGGGAGGGTTCACAAGGTTGTAATTCGTGAGCCCAGGCCAGCTGGGCGCCCTCTGTTTGAAAGACCATATTGTGGTCATGATCTCTTCAAACGCGTGGTCGTCGTACTGAGGTCGTCGAGAGTTGGTCTTCGAATTCCTGGTCGAAGTCATCGTTTTCCACAAGGGATATTGCGAATATCTCTTACCAGTGATTCCAGAATCTTCTTTCGAGAGATTCGAGATCCTCTAATGAGTTTGTCATCGACACAGTGAACCTTGACATCACCCTCATCACAGAACATGGTACCAACACAAACACGAAACAAATAAAATACCCGACTAAGTTTTTATAAAAAAAGAACCATGCACAGGATTAATACGATGGCGCAGCTATCGCAATCACTAAAAACATAAAGTTGAAAAAGCTACGTTACTTAGACGAATCATTCGTGGCTATTGAAATCCCGACCCTGGTTGAGGGCCTGACCGTAGCAGCAGCATATCCACTGTAACACCGTCACTATTTCTCTAAAACAACTTCCTTACCCTTTTTAGGCACAGGAGAGTGGCATTGCTAGGTGATGAGCTAAACGCCGGATGCAAAATGCCTGTGTGTTACTTTCTTTCTTTTTTTGTTTCGAATTTTCCCGTTCCTAAATTGTTAAAAGTGTGCATCACTAAAGGTGATGCAGGATTCCCTGTGCAGTTGGATATTCTCCAACAAGAGGGCTACTTCGATTACTGATTCTTCAGCAGGGTCATCGAAGCACATTTACACTTGCTTGTTCGTACACAGACAAGTCAATGTGCTTCAATGTCCTTCGCGATCTCTCGGTGGCCTTGAAAGCCTCAGATATTTCCTCTTCTTTTTTCAGATAAGGAACTTAAGAGGTCTCCCTCTGCTTGTTTAACCCACCTGGAAGTTCTCCTTTGCTTGAGTTCCTAGAGCCTTCTGGCTTCCACTCAATGGTCCCTACTTGTAGATCTTTTGAGTTCTTGCGTGGTCTCTGGGGTTATCGTCTTTTCGTTTGAGACTTTAGCTGGGAAAGCAGTTGCAGGGTCCTTTTCGGTTGATTTAGGAGGAAACTTCAGTTGCAGGAGGTCCTCTAAAGAGGAGTTGTCCCGGACCCACACCCGACATCCCGTTTTTCACCAGCATTATATTTAGTTCTTTGGAGAAGGAACCCTGGTGGGTCATGTTTATCACGTGTTCATACAGGATGCACGTGAGTATCTTGGTATAATTTTCATTCTGCTGGGGCTCGAGAATTCTGGCTTTTTCTTCTCGGACTTCCTCCTCAGGATCTCTTTCTTTCTGTGGCATGACATGGCCACTGCCCCGTAGTTTAGGGCGCAGTGCGGGCATTTTTCTTCCTCAGCGGTACAGTTTTGCCACTCGTGTCCTTTGCCGCTGCATTTAAAACAGGTAATCTCATGTTTCTTGCAGTCCCTTGGGGTATACGGTTCCAACTTGATGCGACGAGAGTAGATTTGAACAGCAGTGAACGCCTCCTGTTTTATCTGCTTACTACTAATCTTGGCGTTGAAAAGCAATTGCCTGTTCTCTTTCGCCTTTTGCGCCATTAGAGTCTCTCCAAATATTGTCCTGAAGACGTGATGGTAGTCACTGTTATCCCATTTATTACGGAATTTGACCACCTCCTTAACCTTCGCCCAAGGTTGTTTTCGGGTGATTTCTTCAGAAATTTCTTCCTTAGAGTGTTGTCTTACCCAGGGGTCCAACCTCCAGGAGTAACAATTTTGTAGGCTTGTTTTGTGAAGGGGGGGAGTTTATCTCCTATCGCGCGCGTGTCCCCATCTCTTTCGTTAGCGTCTCGATGTCTCTCTCATTCTCGCAAATGGGGACGTAGCCAGCCTGTGAGTCAATTAGTCGCATAATCGATACATTTAGTTTTCTGAACAAAGTTTCGAAAACTTTGCCTCGGTCCGGCTTTTCTGCCCACTTATGGTTCTCAAAGTGACTCTTCCTCTTGTGGCTGAGTGGAACGTCATATTTTCCAGTCTCCTGGAGGGGGGGGGGAGCACTTATGCCTCCTTATTGAAAGAAGAGTTTTTCAACTTTCCATGGTCTTTCTGGGCAGTATGTTTCGTTTGTATATCGTGTTATTTGGGTTAACTATGTTACGTTTGTTCGTTTCTTATTTTTACTTGGGGTGGAGATGTCCCTTTCCCGAATTTTTCCGCAGCATCGGTGGATAGGGAGATTTTCTGAGGATAAATGATAGATGGACGAGATAAATCTAAAGGGGGGGGGGTCCTCTCTGGGAGTAAATTATGACGGACTTATTGAAAACGCCGTTCTCCGACGGTGTTTTATTCTTGACTGCTTTCAAGATACACAAAGATGGTTGCATGTCCTTGGGGGGGCCACGCAGAAATAGGTAGCGGAGGTTGCAGTCCGTCTCTTGCCCTGAAAAGTTTCTGACGTTGTTTCGGGCTGTGGGCTATTCTCTTTAAAATAGTTTCCTCCAATACCCCTAATTATGCCGAAGCGAATGGACGACATTGTTGGGACTAAATATGAACGACCATCTCCTCTTTTATCGGATTACAGCTCACACGATAGGGATTAGCCTAAGACTTAGGCAGTCATCTCCCTAAGTGGGGCCACTAAAGCGAAAGATGAATGAATATTTGATGCATTATGAGTGGTACAAAGGAAGATTAATTCTTATTTTAGCAACCGGGATTTACAATGAGAACTCAGTTGATAAGTTTCGCTACCTCTTTTATCTTTTAACGGGAAGGTAAACTGGAAGTGTACTTCTGTCCAAGAATTTGAGCAGTCGAATAAAGTTTGTTTTCGTTCTTTGATGCTTTTATAGGTCGGAGTCAGAGTAAGGTTCACTTTTAGCAGAAAAGGTACACTAGTCGTTCCGAGCTGGTGCACTGGATGTTAAGGTTTGGTCCCATATCTTTGATGAAAAGAGGCTCAAGAAACTTCAGATGGCGAAGATCCAAGTTTTTGATAAGAATGGTAGTGTTTTCAACCAGAATTGTTCTTGTAATTCGTTCGTTGCGCTGTTCGTTATAGTGTGCTTTGATTCCTCCTTCTTGGATGTGCGTCGTTATTCTTAGGCTGAGGGAATTAGTGTTTAGATGAGGCTTCCAGTCCTTATGTGAGCACTCGAATTGGTACACCCCATTTGTAGCTTTTAGGATGGATTTTTTTTCAAAGAGGTTGTTTCTTACTAATAAGTTGCTGACTTTTGTTATTTTATAGTGCACTCTTGGAGATAACTTATCGAAATTTTCTTGGATAGTGTTGCTTTTTATATCTTGTAGTATTCTTTCATGTGTTTTGTAGGCATCCATTATTTGGTGCTTGTAGTAGAGTGTATCATTTTTTTTCTTTACTTTTTCCTCTCGTATGCCGAACTTTGAGTTGAGAATTTTCTTCTGTAGTTTGTTTAATTCTCTGTTGAATTAGCTATTGTTGAACATCATCTATTTGGATCGTTAACATTTTTTATCAAGTTTGGTTCACGTTGAGCAGTTCTAGATAGTTCTTATGTATGAGCTAATTACAGATTTTTATAGTTCTTGGTGCACTCACTTTTGGCGTTAAGGCATCGAACGAAGTCTGTTTCCTTTTGGTAGACGGTGGGGGTATATTTTCCATCACTGACGGAAAATATACCATCACCGTGGTGTCTGTCTGGATATATTAAAAATCAGCTGAGAGAGATCCATTGAAATTGTTCATAGTTAAAAAACTAATTGAAATTTAGGCCGTGAGCTTTTTCCTTTCCTCAGGCATCTACAGACAGCAGTCTACCTTGTTGCTGAGGTGGCATTGATGTAAGGTTTTCCATTCGCATTGCCTCCTTTAGTGGCAGTGTATTTATTTGGTGGTCGAGAGTGGCAAAAAATGAAGTAGAATCCAGTTACCAGTTAGTGTATGTGTGTGTGGAAAGGCACAAAGCAAGTCTGGTATGGATAGAACGAAATAAAAGTGGTGAAAATAGAAGGTGGTGTAGGAGATTTGCACAGGGATGCAAGGCGCCTGGTGATTAGTCTTATCGCTTTCATCGTTATGTTTTTTGTGTATATCTTTGGTTGTTGCTCTCGTTTTTTACAACGTTAAATCCCTGTTTTTATTAAATAATGTTTTTTCGTATATGTTATGAGAATTTGTTAATTTTATGATATAATTGCTTTATTACTCTTGTAATACTTAGTACTTTGTATTTACTGTATTCTCTCATGTATGTCGTTTTTTAGTGTTTTCTTCGTTTTCTTTCTTCTCTTTTCTTTCTTCTTGGCTCAAAATCGGTGATTCTTTTGAGTCGTAGTCGGTAGGTTTTTGTCATAATCGGGTAATTGTCCAGTTTGTAAATAGGTAGTTAAGTCGGTAATAAATATTTTTTCTTTTCCGTTGAATCTGCACATTTTATCATACGTATAATGGCGCTTCGTCTCCGTTAGCCAAAAAGCTAGCAGAACTTGTGAATCTTGAAGGGCTTCTAGCTTTTCTGTTCTGGTTATTATTCACTCTGAAAAAAATGAATATCCATTTATCAAATCCAAACTCCATTTTAAAGGTTAACTATTGTTAAATGGGGCAATCGTGTGTGTGGCTAAAAGTACTTTATCCTCCCCCAATTGTGATATATCAGATGGAGGAAAAAAAGGAAATTATTGAAACGCTCAGTGTAAAATTTGTAGCCCAATTCAGGTTCATGTGTTGTATAATCCCACCCTAATTTAGATTTGGTTCTGATATTACTTTATCTGATATTACTATACAAATTTTTAATTGGATTGTTATTTATTATTTTGGCCGTAATTTTTTTCCATAAGCGTTGTATAGTTTTCAGTGCAAAAATAATTTCATTTCGTTGGAGAGGTTAATAAATTAAAATACACTTTAAACGATTAGCCGGACTTTCAGTTCAATTCCGTTTTCGATTACTGAGAAGTCAATTTGTTTTGCAAAAAGCACCTTATATCTTATTATTCTAAGCTCACTTAATTATGGTTAGCTGATAATTTTTCTTTTGAAACTGAATAATTTTTGGCATGAAATTTCAACATAATTTTACTCATTTTTATTACTTTAGTAACCATTATTCCAGTCATTATTTCAGTCTTATAATTGAAATGAAGGTAAATTTAAATCGCGACCTGAGGATTAGGATATGACATAACCGAAATTATGACGAATTGAGACATTGAAATATCTTATGAAATATAGAAAGAACCTAAATACTTCTTCCACATAAAGCAGCTAGAGTATTCCGACAGGCAACCATGGCTGGAAATACGTTTATGGTGATAAATGTTATTTTTTTCGCAGCTTTTTAGTTATTTGTGGCAGTACTCTCGTTTTTAAACAATCAATTTCGAAGCAAAACACTAAAAAGACAAAGGTAGGAAGAAAGAAAAGCATTAAAAAAAATTGGGAACCTTTACAATTTGATCAGTTTTGTTTGCAACTAGTTTTATGTTTTAAACTAGTATAGGTACCCAGCGTTGACTGGAATAAAAAGTCCTGTCGTAAATAAATACAGATGTATATTGTTTGAAATTCTCATATTGTGGCAGACTTATATTTTTACTTGCTGATTATTATTATTATTATTATTATTGGTTGGATGAAGGCAGATTCAGGAGAGTTACCCATTTTCCCTTTAATATAATAGTAACACTTCAGTTTCGGGGTGCACGGTAGGTGGTGCTGTTTATAGGCTACAATTTTGGGCTACAATATATGTCTTATGACGTCAGACGGTAGTGTCAGATATGAACAATATCAGCGTTATATTTTTTTTGTATATGAGTATATACTGGAGGGCTGCGCTCCCCAGTCCCCCCTTCCCAATTGATTGAAACTCAGGATCATCGCAGGGTGGTCCCCCCGCAGTGATATCTCCACTACGAGCAGTCCCTTTGTTTCCCTAATAGCTTTTTACTGGCAGAAAAACCAAACCAAATGACAAACAATACTTACTTTTATAGGTTCTTGATTAGTTTATGCGCCTCTAAATAATCTAAAAGTTTTTCGCGGTCATGCAAAATAAACCCAAATTCGAATAACGAAGAAGCACAAATAGAGCACGAAAAAGCCATAACCAAAGAGAAACAAATTCTAAGCGGGTTCTATTTATAGCTACGACGTTGTCAGTAAGAAGCTGTTATCGTTCAGTGCGAAACAAAAAATACGAAAAAAAACAATAAAAGACATCAAGAAACCTTACCTAACTTAGAAAAAAACTATAAACGAGCAGAGGGGCAGATATTTAGTAAATAATACAGACTAAAATTTACAAATCCCCAAAACAACAAAAAATCTAACACCGTGATTGGTCACATCTGAAGCTACCGTCTGACGTCATAAGAGATATGTTATAGCCCCAAATTGTAGCCTACTAACAGCACCACCTACCGTGCGCCCCAAATCTGAAGTATTACCAATATAATATCATATAATGTCATATCATATACGTATAATGACTAAGCGTTTCACGGAGCGTGCCCGGCAGTTTACGCGCTCGCGTGAATAACTGTTACCTCTGAGCGAACAACGTTGTGGCTGCACGAACATATCAAGCATCTTATGGATACAGATGTAGGCTAGAGTATAGGGACGGCAGGAATTTTCTTATATTTTTCCCATCAATTTATTTCCAGGGATTGAAATTCAATTCCTCTCAGGACTAGGTACATATTGAGGCAAAAGGCAAATTCAATTTTAAATGAATGATTTTTAATTTTGTTTAACTTGGGTTTCTGCCAATTTTATATTATATATTTTAAATTCAGTTATCTTCATTGTTTGTCAGAGAGATTAAATTTGGAAGATAAATTATAGTAGTAATTTTAAAAAGCCAATTACTACTCAATGGATTGACCAGTCATGGCATTTTCTAAGACCATATGCACTCGAAAGTTCAATTAATCAAAGAAAAACAAGTGTATAATTCCATGCGCAAAAGATCCACGTTTACGTCCTAAATGCTATTCATGAAATCTAGAGCTTATTTCTGACAACTAATTTGATCCAATTTTACTTAGCATAATTAAATGTGTTTTAAATCTATTGAGTATATTATTAATGCGGTTATTTGTCAACAGTGACCTCCTTCCGGCAACTTTCGCAGCCAAGCTGACTTCAAACATAATGCTTGGATTGTGGCCGATAAATGGGCCATCTTTTATTGGTTTCACAAGGCCTACATAAATATTTTCCCAGGACTGTTCCCTGGAGGTCAATGAGTCTCATTACCTAATGAGAACACGACACTGAAAGTCATGCAGGGATAAGTCTGTTGCGCCATCCAAATCATACCACAAAAGGGACTTATTTTGGTCGCCCAAGGCGCTACCATCATACCTGTAGAGTTAAAGTGACGGTGAATTTCTTATTATTATGAAGTAAATTTTAACGGTAATGTATTAATTAATTATTTCATATATCCATTTTTACAATGCATCATAAGCCATCTTGAATGTTAACAAATACCCAACCGCTCTCACACATATATCCAATTGAAAAACAATCTCATATCCGACTGCTCAGTTTACTTGCAATAAGTCTTCCTAATATTGGTTAGCCAAGTGCTCATACTCGGATTTTGTCAAAGTGATTTCATAGTGGAAGTGAAGTTGATTTAATTTGCTTAAAGTAGTGTGATAAGAATTGGTGACAGTTAAAAAGTGCGATTTACGTTCGACAAGTGGACCTCTGCTTCTCAAATGAAGGAAAGTAGAGGGTGGATCTTCGCACCCTCGTTGGGAGTAGAAGGAGCCGAGCCCCACCAGCCCTACCCGATTCGCAAGCCACAAGGAAAGTCGAAGGTATAGTGAGAGGCAAAAACTTTCAGACTTTGGACCCTCCCTCATCTCATTCTATTCCTTTCCTTTTTCTTTTTAAATTAATTTCGTTTACACTCATTTTCATTAATACACCACACCACCACCAGGAGTCCTCTCTTCTCTCTATTGCAGTTTTCCCACGATAGACTACAGAGAAAATGAAAGAGATGCTCCGCATTGTTCTCCTGGCCCTTTCGGAAGTCCCAAAACCGGACCGAGGTAAGGTTTTTAAAAATGTTTACGGATCACTAAACATTGCATTAGTAAGACTCATCGACATTAACAATGGTTACTCTTCTATTTGTGCGAAGAAGGCCAACTGTGAAGCCTTGACCTCAAGCAAGGCCGTTAAATGCCACAAATCAATAAATCTAAAACCGACTACACCACCTCAAATACGATCACACAGAAGTATAATCTGCAGGCGCCTCGACTCTTGGGTCGGATGCCATTCGGCAGATGAAATTCCTGTATAAAAAGAAAGGAACTATCCGTAGGCAAAAGTAACGAAGATAATAAACTCAAAAACTACACGCACGTATTCAAGGTTGTTTTCGAGGATACAGCGATGGCGCAAAAAGCTTAGGAGAATGGCCTGCTTCTTTTCAGCATAAGAGTCTGTCCGGAACACATAGAACGCGAGGAGTTTGTCGACTTACATATGTGCTTCCAGTGTTATAAGTACGACAAGCACACCTCTTTCAACTGACCGAGCAAAGACCTTACCCTGCGTTCCATCTGCGCTAGCCGCGATTAGTTTTGGCGTGATTGAAAAAAAAGACCAAAAATCGCTTAATTGCGAAGGGAACCACCGGACTACGTCTATGGCATGCACGGTAAAGAACAAGAGATACAAAAACAAACTAAAAAAACGAGAGAATGAAGAAAAGAAGGCCAATACGCCTTGCGTAAAAGTAGCTGAAGCAGCTATTGCCGAAACTAACAACAGAAGCCCATTGCATGCTCATAGAAAATGAACAATCTACGAAAAAATGTGTTGCCTCTACTATGCACACATTGCCAACATTACTCGTCCAGGTACTTTCTCCACGGAGCTCAACCACATGCTCCTCAAAGACGGGATGCAAGAGATGTGGTTACCAGAGAACCCGCCTTTGGAAGAGGTTATGCGCATTAGCATAGCCGCACAATGTGAGGATACGTGCCAAAAAGTCACAAAAATTCACGAGACCCTAGACTCCAGAAACAAACTCACGGACAAACACAAAAACAGGGGCCGGATACACTGAGCAAAAGCACCACCGCCACATATAACACAGGACACACACACCAAACACTGAAGCAGTGTGACCTAAAGAGACTTGGTCTGCACAAGCGAGGAAAATCTACCAGACGCGCTGCCCAAGGTCAACCTTCTCCTCTTGCGCGGTAGAGAATACGCACTTAAAACTTTTCAATATCACGTCATTAGTGAAAATCACAGTCAAGAATGGCATGACGGTTTTGCAATAGCCGTCAAAAAAGGACTAACTTACAGAACCTTGCAAGAACTAGATGAATCTTACCTTTCCATTGAAGTAGGTACAACCCTAGGGAGACTTGTCGTTGCCATGGGGTACCAACCCCCAAGGTGCGGCTACGTGCCCATGCACAATATCTTGCAAATATTTAGCCACTGGATAAGCGTTCTCTTCGTCGGCGATCTAAATGCAAGTTGTGCAGTCGCTGAATATACCTTCTACAACAATGCATGTAGAAACATCGAGACACTGCTCGACAGACGGATTATGACGAGAATCGGACCCGATTTCCTTACTTACATAACTAGCACGACAGCCACAAACCCGATATAGTTTGTAATAGTATAAGGTTCCATTTAAACTATTACATTAAACCCGGCCCTATTATTCCGAGCGATCACCAGGCTATTAAAATTTAATAGCAGTGAACCCCATCCAAATAGCACTCCCAGAACGCAAAAGCTACAAGCGAGTGAACTGGAAATATTACAGGACCCACCTCTCATTTAACATCCCCACTTCGTTGCATGAATCAAATTTAGAAGAAAGAGATGAAGAGGTGGATAAACTTACAAATTACTTAATTCAAGCCGATCTAAATAGCATTCCTCGTATTAAATATAAAACTCTTCGAACTCTCCCTATAACCCTCTCATGAGAGCCCTGGTCCAAGAATATAGGGGCTTGTTCAATGTAGTAGCGTTAATAGGCCCCAACGACAATGCTAACAGAAGACTAAGACAAATTTAAGACGAACTACAGACGCTAATTACAGACCAACAAACACTAGTATGGGACAGACTAATAAATAGACAGGCTTGACATAGAAAAGGACTCCTACACATTTTGGCAGAGAGGAAAACGTCTAAAACGAAAACTGCCAAGTCCAAAATCACAATCAAACACAACAATTACGGAGACGGACGAGATTTAAGAGAACTTTAGAATTTTCTGATCTTCAATCTTTGAAATTACTCCAGAAGAAAATTACAATTGCGACCTCAAATTTTAAGCAGACTTAATACAACGGTTAAACACAAATACATAAAACCTCTCTTCATCCTTGTGGGTCGCAGGAAAGACTAATGGAGGACTATGGCAGTAAAATAACTGCCCTAGAACTCTCCGTTACTCTAAAATCCTTTCGTTAAAGAGCACCTGGATAGACGGGGCTGACCCACGATAATTATATCCAGGCCCTGCCTAACGTTTGGAGTGGTCTACTTAACATCATGAACGCAGCTCTGAATAAAGGCTAATTTCCCGACCGGTAGAAATTGCCAAAATGATATTTAGTCCTAGAGTGGGGAAGCCCCCGGACAGCCTTACCAGCTTTCGACCGATATCTATCTTAAATCTGCCGGCACAGTCTTCCAGAAGATATTGGCTCACAGAGCCATCTCTTTTTTTATGACGCCAACTTGGATAAGAATCAGCAATACGGCTTCAAAAGGAAAAGGGGGACTGACACGGCACTAGCTGTTGTCACTGAAAAGCTAGCTAAGATCAAGTCAGATAAAAAGGCATGTCGATCTGGTGCTCCACGATGTGCAAAAAGCTTTTGAAAGGTCTGTGAAAAGAGGCATTTAATATAAGATCCTGCAAATTGGCTCAACCCCAATACTTGAGAGAATTTAGTGCGACTACATAATGGTAGGAGAGCATGCATACAAATCCGGGAACATACCGACCCCGAATTTGAATTCGAAGCAAGGGGCTGTCAAAGGGGCTGCACCAGCCCCATACTATATAACATTTATACACGAGACCTACCACAACTAGTCTCCGAGGGTTCAATATACGTTCAGTTCGCTGACGATATATCGCAAATTTGTACCGCTGCTTATGTTGACAGGCAATTTATGGTGAGGAACACTGCTAGGGATATAGCTAACATCAATTATTACGAGAGAAGATGGAAGATATCAACCAACGCCCCCAAATTCAAAATATTTCCCATGTTTCGTAAGACTTTCAGTGATATACGTGTGGATGGGGATCGAATCCCTTACTGCACGGAAGGGACGGTTCATGGGCTCATGATCATCAACGGGGCTTACACGAGGCATATCAAGCGTACAGTCACGAGTAGCAAGAAAGATTTGAGGGAATTTTATAGGTTCAGTACCTTAAATCCCTTAATATAAACTCAAGATATTCAATGCCTGCATTCGCTCGAAGCTCTTGTACCCCCTCCCCCCTGTGCCGCTGAAGGTGAATGCTGAGACCCAGATTAGAAAGCTACAAAAGATCTAAAACAAAGCGGTGTTCATCTTCACAAATACCCGATGGAGGGAACACAAAAAACAGAGGGAGCTCCACGAATCGATTGGATTATCTCCGATCAACTTGGTACTCCATGAGAGAGCAAAGAGGATCTGGCGAGCCATTGGCACCCGCCTGTCCTCTGAGTTCTCTCGTACACACTTATACATCGAGGTCGCTGGACAAGTAAGACCATTTAAAAGCAACAAGGCACTGACAGACGGCGACGTGACTCCAAAATACACGTGACAAAGTACAATCAAATGACTAACGTAGTGTTCAGGTTTCTTTAGTAATTAAACATACCTATAATGTAACAAAAATTTTTGATCTAGTTAACTTAAATTAAGTAATTCATCACTCACTTATACTTTTACAAAAACCTTGAGTGGGATAAAATCCGCCCCCTAAAAAGGCTTGAATCCCTCCCAATTTGATGTAATTAAATTAAGCAGATTAACTTAATTATTATAAACTATAAATTTTATAGTATATAATTCAAAAACACAAATAAACAAATCAAAACAATCCAAAACTACCAGTAAACCATAGTTACCCTTTCACCAGGGAACTTTTTATTCTGTCTCCCACACCACTTCTATTCTTTAACTTTACCCTAATTACAGTACTTTAGTCTCACTAATATAACTCTCTCTATCTATACTTTTCACCAACTTTTTAAGTCCAAGTCCTAGTCTCTCTCATTCCACTTTCCTTCACGCATATAATAAATCTTTTTTTGTTTAAGAAACCCACTTTGTACTCTCATGAACGGCTCTCAACACTCTCGGGTTGGTAGCAAATCACAATACCATCTTTCTTCCTGGGCATTTCCTTAAAACGAGGAGAGCCTTCGCCCTTGCCATACTGATCGGCTCGCACAATTATAATATCCTCTCGTGTCTTACCTAGTAGCACCACCTAAACCTAAATACATATTTTAAACTCTTGGTAAATTACTATATCTATTATGCAAATAATAATATTTTTGCTATATTGTTATCATTTTAAGGAAAACATTTTCAAAACATTCAACTTATTTGATAATTTAGAAAATTTTATCCTACCCGACTCGTTGGACTATGTGATACTCTATTTTAGGCACCTGGCATTCAACATTGAAGAGAAAAGAAAATTGTGATCAACTAAATATTGAAAGCAACAGAAGTCGTAAAAGTTAAAATAGATTGAAAGACCTTTCTTGGTTTTAGAGTTGCGTACACGTTGATAGTTCAACGAAAATGGAAATATTTTTTAAAATAACGTTTTAGCTTTAATCTCAAATCAAGGACTAGTTCCATGCATCAAATTTAATCCTTCATTTGCATTTAAATTACCTTTTTAAAAAATTATCAACCCGTTGCTTGGGTTGGAAAAACGCATATTCCATTTTGGGGAAGGAAATGACCTAGATTGCAAGCATATGACAAAATATGTAAATAACTTAAATTTACTTATAAGTGGATAGCTAGGAATAAGAGAGGAAAGGAGATAATGTTTTACTATTTATTCACAAAAAAAGAATAAAAAGTGACAAATATAAATAGAGCTACAATTATTTTTCAACGTAATTTTTATTCCCCTGCTTCAGATTCTAAGCCAGTAAGTAACTGATCTTACAGGTGAAATTTAATACTTGAAAACAGAAAAATTCAAATGTGCATTTTTTAAAAAATATTTCGACTGTGTTGTGTTTATGTACGTGTAAAAGGCTGCGTTAACCATCTAATCTCACTTACCTAGTGAGATATTTGATGCTGTTGTTGTGCAATCAAGTCATGGAATTGGGGTAGAGTTAATGATAACGCTACTCGCATGTCATCCGATACCTGAAGTCGATTTCTCTACTTTGATTTCAGATTTAATAATGCAGAGAATCCTGTTTCACAAAGGATATGTAGTTGTGAAAGAATCCAATACTTTTACTGCCCTCGTTGCCAAATTTGGCTAGGATTTGATTTTCCCACACCAAAACTTCTTGCTATCTACCCTAGCCCTTTCCAAATCAGCTTTTTTTTTGGATCTTCTTGGAAGTAAATAAAATCATCCTTCATTGAATTTTTGTCCCTAAGTCTGGCTGGATATACCAAGCGAGAAAGGGTTTTGGATCCAAACGTGTTCCATGCTAAGATCATCAATTTCTGAGAAGTAACCATCAAAATTTGTACTTAGGACTTGCAAATAGTTGTTGATTTTTTTTAAGTATTTCTACAGGCAATGTTTTACCATCTCCAATTATGTTAATTTCGAGGATTGGAAAGTTTGCCAGGTTTTCGCATTAAATTCAGCGACTTCAGATGTGTAATTTTCTGGTAAATGCGACAACTTTCCCTTATCTTGAATAATCTACAAATACCTGTCTTGCATTGATATTTTCAAATGTCAGCCATGTATCCAATGCTAAGGACAAAATGATCATCTTCAAAATAATTTGCTATGGTGGACTGTTTATACTTGAGAAATTCGAGAATCTCGCGTTAAACTACAAGTGAAAAAACACTGCCACGACTCAGCCAACGTGCCTGTGAGTAGTACAGTAAGGCACTATGTTCCGCTACAAGCTTATCACAGAGCTTTTAAAATAGCCAATGAATGATTCAATGGACGTCCATGAATAAAGTTAGTTGAATATTTTCCCAACTATTTCCATCACTTTATTAAGTTTTATCAGCAATGTTTTGGACGCAAGCTTGACAATGTAGAACACGATATATGTTAAGCACATGCGGAGCTTTTTCCTTGACCATTGCAACGAATCCAGATTTTTGCCAATCATGTTAGGAGTTCCATTTGTGCAAATAGACCCAATCAAGTGCCATGCTAACTCATGACGATCAAAGAACGCCTGGATCAGCTTAAATATATCGATGTTTAGTTGTTGTTTCAAGTCGTTCACAGAATAAATATTCTTCCTTGATGTTTTTTTCATGGACATAGTATACACATACAAGCAATTGACTCTAGTTTGATACGTCTCTTGATTCAACAATGTGTATGCCAACTTTTGCAGGACTGTTTAATTTCACTGACAACTTGGGTTATTATACCCTGACTTGTGCCTTTAATTCTCTGACGTATAGTGTCATTGAATAAGGACAGCTGACTTAACTGCTTCTCAGCATCCTTTCTAAGTACAATTTTCGCCATCTTCACCGCCAAGACTCCATTAAGATCTTTTCGATAATATGAGGTTCTTTTCTTTGGCAATCATGTACGAAACTTTATAGAAGGCTTCCACAATAGGTTTCCATGGAGCAGCGAACCACAAAACGGAAGGTTTTGTTCTGATCATAATGAACTATTTTCAAATGGGAAGCTTTAATCGATGTGCCAACATGATATCTGTGCTGCTTCCGAGATGTTCACTCAGTCCTGATGGTTTCAAATTTACTTTGCTCATTACCAAATTGGAACTTATGCACTGAGGCTTTTCACTTTCATCTCGTTTTGTCATACAGTTAAGGCAAAAGCAACATATAAATCATTTCACTTAAGTTTTTTGACAGACAACATTTTGCAGCAAATCTGTGAAAGAGAGAAAAAAACTTTTATATATTTGGTCCATTCCTAATACATACAGTTTACTGGTACCAGGGCCATGTCATGTTAGTAAAATCTGTGTTAGCTGTTTCATTAATTCCACGAGGCTTCATTTTGAGAAAAGGCAAAGTGAAAATCACTTCCAGTTACCCCGTTATATAAGCCTAGCAACCCCTAACCTTATTAAGCATATGTATTATATTTAATTCAGCATCATATCCATAATCAGACAAAGAATATCCTATAGATAAAATGGACAAATATACAGCCAGGTATGCACTGTTAATTGCAAAAATTCTGCTTTTAAAAATAATAAATGTAAATATTGGATTAAGTATTGGTACTTATAAAAATAAATATACCTTTATAATTAAAAATGGCTAAATTTCGCGATAACATATGCAGAAATGAGAATGCATAATTATCCTAACTATAATAATACTTAAACATCAGAAGAGGGAATGCATAGAGCAGAAAAATAAATACATTTACAAGAAAAACCAAATGTAAAGAAAGCATGAAGGAAGAGAAGAGTCTTGACTCGATAACGCTTGGGGCATAATTGCCAAATTTAAAGTATTGGAGAGTCGAAAAGACGTTCGTATCAAGATTGCCCCATATACAAAGAGATCGAGTCTCATACCCCAAACATTAACTTACCATACCCCTAAGTGGTATGGATACTCCAAGTTAAGAACCTTTGGTCTAAAGCATAATCGTGTATTTAAAAACGGCCGTTATAAAAAAGGAAAGTGTCTAAGCAGAGACCTGTTAACTCACTGACTCCAAATCGGTGAGGCCAGTAGACAGAGTTTTAATCCACTAGGCAATCCTTGAGCATAAAAAGACTGAGTTTATGCTGGGTTCATACCCACCAGCATCACAGTAGACAGGTTAAGTATATCCCAGGCTGAGGCCTATTATATTTTGGTCCTGCTCCCTTCTTTCTCCTGTAGTATAACGTGTTGAAGTAGCAAAATATGACTTTATATTGGAGTCAACCCGCTTGCTGAAGGTGGAGTATCTTAAATAGGCGCATTTCTCGATTATGACATGATAATTGGGTCTCCTCTGGAGAGGGATCCTTTCCTTATAAGTCAGCCTTTGTGAAAATATGATTGAATTATATGCACTTGATTGGCCCTAATAAATTCTACCCCCAAATAAAAGAAAGTGGCGTGCGAAGCGAGACTCGCGCTGCCTTGAATTTCAGTTGAAAAGACCTTCATTTTCAAATCGTGAAAGTTTCGTCTCAAATTGCAATTTAAATTCCTCCCAGAATTTGAGACAACTCCTGAATTGAATACTAAAAGTGAGGCAGTTTCGATTTATTACTTTATATTATTTACATCTCCTCCTCACTTACCTCACGAGATAAACTCTCACATTGATTTTGAAGTTCCTTTTATATATTTTAATAAAAAGAATAGCGCAAGAGGGTTCAGGTTCGTACGCTAAAGCTGTTGTGCTTTATGTGCGAACATTGGCCTTAAATTTCTTGGCATTTCACAATTTCGCTATTTAACGTCAATGAGAATTTGAGATATTTCTTACTTTTTATCATTAACATATCTTACTCTATTTTTTCTTTATTTATCCTTCTTTTTTTTAAACAACTCCGCTCATTCCCATCATTGTTGCTCAACTAAATGAAAATACTATCGTCAGTTAGGCAACTATCTTATATTTTTGAAATATAACTATTGCATATAGGTTGAAAATGTAATTGCAGAAATGTGGCCGCCTTATGAAGGATAAATCTCTCTAACAGACCTCATAATCCACGAATCACATTTATTCAGAGCGTAAAATATTTCCTTATACTCACATTTTCGCCTTTATCAGGTTCTGCTACTCGGTGAGTCCTATTGTAAGAGATAACCAATTTGGGATGCTACTTTACTAGTCGTATGACAGCTATAAATAGAATAGATTCGCTAAAAACGGGAAGTATTAGTTCAGCTGCTCAGTCCTACATTCCAATCGTAGGCAAAGCGAAAAACCCCCAAAATGGAAATCCAGGGAATAAAAAACAGAACTCTAACTAACTACAAAGACAAAAAAGAAGAGGGCGAAGAAGACTGAGAAGTCTACACCTAGGAGCAAGACTTAAACTGTTCAGTATTAAGATTAAAAAAGAGAGGAGAAATAGGACGGGAAATAGACGCTCTTCTAATATTTGCTGAGCTTGTGAAGAATGAAAATGAAAACAAACGAGGCAAAATGCCCACAAAATAATATTAGGCTAATTAAATTAACAAGAGACAAACTTGAAAGGCTAGAAAGCTACGACGGAGGAAAAAATAAAATTAAATAAATATATATATTTAAAAGGAAGATTTAGAGCCGGTCTAAAATGCCAATAGTGGGAATAAAAATAAAAAAGACAACAAAAGAGGAAAATTAGGGTTGTAAAACGAAGGCACTGCCCTCGCAACCAGGTTAACAAAAACTAATTAACTTCTTCACCCCTATCACACCTACCACACATTTCACTACCTAGCTCATCAAAATTAAAATAAAATCTAACGATTTGTAGCTACAATCTAGTTCTCTGTCAAAGGAGGCTAGAAAGCTACGACGGAGGAAAAAATAAAATTAAATAAATATATATATTTAAAAGGAAGATTTAGAGCCCGTCTAAAATGCCAACAGTGGGAATAAAAATAAAAAAGACAACAAAAGAGGAAAATTAGGGTTGTAAAACGAAGGCGCTGCCCTCGCAACCAGGTTAACAAAAACTAATTAACTTCTTCACCCCTATCACACCTACCACACATTTCACTACCTAGCTCATCAAAATTAAAATAAAATCTAACGATTTGTCGCTACAATCTAGTTCTCTGTCAAAGGAGGCAAAGGAAAATGAAAGTTTGAAAACGTGCTTCTTTTAACGGCGGTCAAGTCTGAGACGCCGAGATATCGAGAGTATGGTTTCCGGCTGGAGTTGCACGTTAATTGCCGTTTCTTTGGAGGGAGAAAGCTGTTCTTCATGATGCAACTACTTGTTTTCTTGGTCTTGTAGTACATAGTAAGATTTATATCCGTATTAGGGTCGGTTGGGGTCTCATTACGATGGAAAATGGTTTTGAGAGGATTTTCGTCTTCACGATAGCCGGTGTTCATATTGGCCTTGTAATAAAGGTCGATATTATTCTTCTTCGGAGTAGACCGGACACCAGGACCAGCAGCCAAGATCATTTTCTCTTTTATGGTGGCGTCGATGGATTCCTATGGGTAGCCGTTGTTAATGAGAACTCGGGAAATCCTCTTAAGTTCGAGATCAATAGCAGTTCACGAGAATGAATGAGAAATTGCCCTGTTAACTAAGGCATTGATGACTGATATCTTGTAGTGTTCAGGATATTCAGAAGAACCGTTTAAGCAGAAGCCCAAGTCTGTGGCCTTAACGTATACTTGGGTCACAAATTAAGACTCCTGGGAACTTATGAGGATATCAAGGAAGGGTAGGGATCCTTCATCTTCCGTTTCGTGAGTGAAATTCAAACACGAGTTGTTCTTGAATGTTTCAATTAGGCCGTTCACTTTTTCGAGGTTATCCCTATTCAAAATTATGTCATCGATATAACGCGCGTAGATGGAAGACTTGGGCGCCATATTGCTTTTGAAAATCTTGTTCTCAGCTGATCCATGTAAAAATTAGCAAAGAAGACGCCAAGGGATGACCCTATCGCGACGCCATCGAGTTCCAGGTACATTTTCCCATCGGGACCATAGAGTGGGACTTCTTTATTGCATCATTGGAAGAGCTGTCGCAATATGTCTTCGGGAATGGTGAGAGGTGTGTAGGCTTCAGTATGGTAAATGGCATTGGTTATCAATTCGATGGTTTCGTCAGCGGGAACATTTGTGAATAGAGCTTCTACGTCTATAGAAGCTAGTACGGTTGCTGGTTGAGAAGTTTGAAGGATAGCTAGTAGAGTTGAAGAGGCGGGCAGCGTGTAGTCTGATGGGGTATAGGGTGCGATGATCGAGTTGAGAAATTTAGCCAAGTGATAACTCACGCTTGGTGTTTGTCTTAAGATGGCGAGGATTGGCCAATCTTTGTAATACTTATGTTCACGTAGAAAGACTATATAATAAGTGTGGCAATTTGTGAAGGAACGGATTGCGCTTGTCGCTTGAATTGCTCTCTTACATACTCGTTGTGCGTTATAGTCGAATATTTGAGAAATTTGATCTGAATTTTCCATTCGAATGAGGGATTTTGTTTTCGCAAACCGCTTTGCTGTGTGTGACCAGAATTATTATCAGTGGTGATACATTCGAAAGTGGCTATTTTCTCTTTGACTGGCCTCATTGAAGACTAGTTTAGGGAAAGGGGGTGAACTTCTCTTCACTGTCTTACTGTAAAGTGCTTGTATTGTTCATTGGACAGTTTTTTCCACCTTCCCCACATAATTTTTCCATTTTCATAATGGATCCCTAAACATACACCCTCACATACAAATACACATGCCAAGAAACTCGGTCCTCCCGATTCCATTCCTAATTACACCCTTTGGTGATATGAAAGAGTGATGAAGGAGACCAGGCGCATAGCTTTGAGAACCTTATCTGACCGGCCAAAACCGGACAGGTGCAAGGTTTTCAAAAAGATTTACGCTGAGCTAAATATTGCTATCGTACGCCTCATCGACATCCCCAAGGAATACTATTTTTGCAAGGGAAGTGGACACTGAAGTCTTCACTTCCCCGCGTGCCATGGAAGCCCCACTCAAAATAAACCTCAAGCCACAAACACTACCACAAATACGCTCCCATAGGAGCATTATCTGCCACCGCCTCGACTCCTGGGTTGGAGAACACTCTACAGACGAGATAACGGAGGAGATTCTTCGGAATCACTCGTGGGCGAAAGTAGCCGAAGTGGTAAAACTCAAAAGCTACACCCACGTATTCAAAGTAGTCTTCACAGAAACAGCTATGGCGATCAAACCAAAAGAAACTGGCCTCCTCCTTTTAAACGTCCGTATCTGCCCCGAGCAGATTGAACGGGAGGAATTCGTTGACCTGCAAATGTGCTTACGGGGCTACAGGTACAACGAATACACCACTGTCACTTGCCCTAACTCCGACATTGCAGTCTGCTCTGTGTGCGGCTAACAAGGCCATTCCTGGCGTGATTGCAATAATACAATCCAGAAATGCCTTAATTGTGGTGGCCTACATAAGAATAGGGCTATGGTGTGTCCCGTCACCAGAGGTTGCACAACAAATCAAAGCAGCAAAAGAAAAGGGCAAAAAAGAGGAAGAGAGGAAAGTTGACGCCACCTACTGCAAATTAAGAACGAAAAATTAACCAAAATAATGTGTTGCATTTACTATGCACACATTGTTAACCTCTCCAGACCTGGAAACCTTCTTGAAGGAGTTGAACACCATGCTCGTAAAAAACGGCGTGGAGGAAATGTGGTTTCCTCCAAACCTTCCGTCGAATGAAGTCCTTAGAGTAAATTTCCAACCACAGTTCGAATAATGCCCTTGAATGTGATCCTCGACAGAATGCTACAAACAAACAACCGGACTCACACACAACAGAGAAAACTCAAACAGTTTCACAAGTCGAGCGGGCGGAAGCCCAGGCTGTAACACCGTAGAAGGTGGAGCATACGCCTCACCCTCAAAAGGCCTCACAGTCACGTCGACCAAGTAGGTCCTCGTCATCGAAAACTCAGCAACCCAGGTACATGTACTACTCGAAGATGATTAACCTCAGGCTATATGCTGCCGAAGGGAACCAGTTACTGGACGAGGCGGGCCCAGATGATATTGTTGATGACTTAAGGGCCAGGCATTACAGATGGGACTACACGGCCGACATACCAGAAGATCTAGTTAAACAACCTCTTTTCCGAGGTCTCATCAAATTATCAGCATACACGTACATGGTTCTCTCGGACTCCTAGTATAAAAAGAAAAGATCCGTCAAGGGGAGAACTCCACCAGGTTCTCCCTAGGGAGCTAAATTTGAGAGAAAATAAAACACGCACCTACCAAATACAACTACGTTACAGTGCTAGCGTAGTATCTAAGTCCAGCCGTAAAGCGAAGAAAACCTTACTAAAACATAACAATCTATATTGATAAAACATACCTCAAAATAACAACCCGAAATACGAGTACCACCCAAAATCCTAAATTTGACTTACCGTAGTGACGGGCTCATACCCAACCACTACAAAGGCTTGAATGCCAACCAACTTTTACATAAAAAACCTAAGTATACATTTATACAATGCTAGTGATACCCTATGACCAGGGATCTTAACAATTAACTTACTATGCTACTCTATACGCTATACCTATCTGTTGCTGGAGATACCCTTCTACCAGGGAACAAATAACTTTCAAATTCATACTAAACTTATCTTTAATATAATTTTCAAAAACTCTTTCACCACTATACCCTCTCACTTTTTTCCTGCTAATCTATATTTTTCTGTCTTAATATGTCCAATGTCCAATGTAAAGGAACGTTATTTGCTGTTTATACTTGACAAAAATACGTAAAGTTTTCTCGCCGAATAATATTCGTACTTTTCTGAATTTTACGTTCAAGGCAAGGAAACGCGAGACGAGCCAGCCAATTTTAAAAAGAGCCCTACAATTCGTCTTTAGAAAGAGTTAATACCACCATTTTCACCTGACACGCAAAACGGATATGAGCGCTTAGGCTCCCTACATCGTTGCCCGCCGGAAGGCACGGTGTAATCGTGGACCTGGACTGCTCATAACCCTCGTCCCAAGCTGGTTTGAGGAGTAGCCCACAGCAGAAATCAATTTCAGAGGCTCCCTGGGATAAGGGATGGACTGTGAACTCCGTTGATTTAGCTTATAGCTTTATCGGTGGGGGTTTACCACTCAGGATGATAGAGGTACATGAAACCGTTTCTATGCTATGGAGGAATCAGTCGCAAATTTAAAAACGACCAAGGGGCGGCCTACCCCGGGCGAAGGAAGTTGATTCGGCCTTCATCCATCATCAAGTCCGCCATAATTCACCCCTTGGGAAGATCCCTTCACGAGACCATCCCTTCATCATCCATCACCCCATCAATTGCAGTACTGGTTCACGGAAGCACGGGGCCACACTACGGCAGGGAACACCCCTATTTTGAATTCACATCTCGCTCACCTAAGCATATAACACCACTCACATTAAACTCATTCACATAACACAATTCGAGAAAGAAGACTAGAAAAAAGAAGAGGACGAACTTGGAACAAGGACTGCTTCCCTTCAGTGGAGATGAATACAAAGAAGAGAGTCCCCGTCAGGGAGTTCCCCGGCCATTCAGTTCTGGCCAAAGCTCAGGTGTGCTTGGTTATATTTGAGGAACTTAAGGTTGCACTGATCCGTTTGATCGACTAACCAACGGGAACATAGTCCTCTGCTCGGAAAAGAAAGACATGGACGAAATACTGTCCACCCGAGAAATGGAAGCCCTCCAGAAGATCTGGCTTGAGGCAAGAATCCCCATCCCCCAAGTGGTGGCCAATAGAAGCGTCATCTGCCGGAAGATCGAAAGTTGGATTGGCGGAAGAACAACTGAGGAAATTAAGAGAGATATTGGGGCACAAAACCCATGGTCGAATATTAAGGAATTAATCAAATTTAATAACCACACCTATGTGTTTAAAATCACCTTCTAAACAACCAAAATAGCACAGAAAAACAAAAGAGATGGGCTCCTAGCTTTCAGCATGAGGATCCCATATGAAAACATCTAACAGGAAAAATTTCACAACATTCAAATGTGTTTTTCCTGTTACAAACTGGAAAATCATACGAGCCACACTTGCCTTAACAAGGACAAGAAGCTATGCTCTGAATGCGAGCAAAAGGGGCATATGTTTAAAGACTGTGCCTCAACGACCAAAATGTGCCTAAATTTTAACCGTGACCACCGGAATTTGGCACTAAATTGCCCCAGAAGAAATAGATAATAAAGAAGAAGGAAGAAGAAGCTCGAGCCCGTAGTGCCCAGAGCTACGCGGCCGCAGCGTCAAAACCCAACCAAACAACCATAAACTAACCTACATAACATAATTTCATAACATAATTACACAGATGACAAAAGCCACAAGAGCCTATCAAAGGTCATCCACATCTGTCAAAACCCACCCACAAAATCCTAGAAATTCCTCACATGCGTCATCCACGCCCACATTGCTAATATGGAAAGCCCAAGAAGCTACGAAAATGAACTTAATTCACCACTACAGGCAAACAATCTGCCTACAATTAAAGTACCCAAATCCCCGAACTAAATAAAAATACTCAATATGAGCACAGCCTTATCCAAACGACCGCAATAGAAGAAAAGCAGGTAATATTTGAGGAAGATTCAGGTCATTCCGAAGAAGAGTCTTCAAGCGATTCGCAATCCGAAGTAGAAGAGAAAGAGACATAACTAAGAACAAGATCCCAGAGGGCCTCCAGGCGTAAATCGAAGACTCCCAGCCTACCCCCAAAAATCCATCTCGTGCTCCCCAAAAGGTCCCTAACAGGGACCCCAGACTGAAGAAACGGTTGATTAGTCCTCATTATGCAAAGGGACAGCTTAAGAATCTTAAGTATCAACACCGACGGATGGACTACAAAAAGAGAGCACTACGGTAAACATTTTCCATCATATCGATCTGAAATAATACTCATTTCGGAACACGTAGTTAACACGGATAGGGACATAATCAAGATAAGGAACTATGACGTGTTGACAGTGAATTATTCTCAAGAAGGATACGACGGAGCAGCCATTGCGATTAAGAAGGGAGTAAAATTCAAGCAACTAAGGAATTTGGAAGAATCACACGTCACCATAGAGGTAGAAATAAACCTGGGCAAGATGGTCGTTGCCACAGGATACCAACCCCTAAGACGCGACTATTTGCCGAACCACACTATCACGAGTATACTCGGGCGAAGGGTCCCTACGATATTTATAGGGGGCCTGAACGCACGATGTGTCGAGTCCGGGTATACTCAAAGCAACTGTATAGGCAGATGCTTGAATACTCTCCTGGATAGGAACATCGTACAGACGCTAGGCTCCGACTTTCTGACCTTCATCATGGAAAGGAGCACCACCAAGCCGGACATCTGCTTGGCCAACTTCCTCTTACCTTTACACTATCACATGAGCCCTGAAGTGATACCTTGTAGCGACCATATAGGGATTAATCTTTATATCAACGTTAACCCTATATTGATACCATCACATACAAGGAAGAATTAAAGCAGTGCGAATTGGGATAATTACGAGCGAATGCCAAGAAATTACATTCCAGCGAACCTCGACTAAGCGACGCTCGAGGAAATAGGCGGAGAAATGGAGCCGCTAGAAACCCAGATGATCGAGGCTGACAGAGAGTCAATTCCCAAAAGTAAATACAAAACAATTTCAACATAGAAATGGACCGATCATATGGTGAGTTTACATCGTGAACTCAAAGGATTGTATCAGGTGAGCATCAACACGGGTATATTCCTTGATATAATGTACCGTATGAGAGGAATAGAGAAAGAACTAAGAATTCAATTTTACGAACAACAAGATGAGTGATGGAATGAAGCTATCGAAGAACTATATAGCGAAGCATCACCGAAAGAATTCTGGGCGAAAGTTAGGAGAATGAGAGTAAAGCCCCAAAAGAAAATGATGGAATTAGAAGACGAACAAGGTGAAATTAAATCAGAGGAGATTCTCAGGCAATACTGGAAACAGATTTTCACAATCAGTGAAGAAGAAAATGAAGAATTCGACATTGATTTTGAAAATTAGATTATAGACAAGCTGAACGAAATCAGTGAAAGGACGCATCCTAACCACCAAGTGAACAGGGAGGAAGGAGAAGAAGAAAGAGTGACGCTAGAAGAACTAGAAAGCGCGCTCCATTCCTTTAAACAAGAAGCTCCAGGATATATAGTGTGAATTTACAAGTAAAAAGTGCATAAAAAACTGAAGTAGTAAATTCAAAATTAAAGTGATATAAAGTTAAGTTATACATGTATATGTAAAGTGCGCAAGCAAACTGAAGTAATAAGGGTATTAAATTCAAAATTGAAGTGATATAAAGTGAAGTAAACAATTGAAAAGTGTATAAATAACACCATACACTAAAGACTCAAACAAATTAACAACAGACACACCTGACTCGAAACAAACATTAATCAACACAAGCTCAAACAACTTAAATACTTACATATAACGGCACGAACGCCATAATAAACACATAAATGAAAGCGTAAGTCAAAAACGAACTGAGATTAAGTGACTTTCGAGCTTGAACGAGTGAATGAAGAATAAGAGAGCCAAAAGCAATGGAAGGAAATAAGAAATTGAGGTATGCGTGGTTTGGAATCTTTGAAAGACAGTAGGTCTTCAAATTGGAGCTTTACGAGTGTATCCTATCTATCTATCGATTAAGAGAAGGAGGTCAACTCAGATCGAATTCTTTTCTCATTTGTAATCTTTTACAGAACGTCTGTATTTCTATCTCAAATTCTTCCATAACTTTTGCCAGAGGAAATACAACGTTTTAAAAATTATTGCACTATAACCAACGTATGAACTACTAATGGGTAGAGGTTATGCAAATTTAAAAGAATAAAACGAAATTTATCAGCAGATAAGCTAATTACTATACAAAATGAGGTGTCCAAAATGATCTGAACGAAAGCGGAAACAAAGTTATATTGGAATCTAACGCTTAACATATCCGTGGAAAACATTTGTACAAGTTAAAAGTAATCAGTATTTAGTGTGAATGCCTTTATTTTCGATGATGATTTCATATCGCTTGGCAAAATAACGAACCAAATGTTGAAAGTTTGTACAGTAATCTTACCTCATTTATCTTTCAAAATTATTTGTTTATTTTTGGTTTGTTTCACTTAGACCTCTCTCCAAGGGTCTTCCAAATATTTTCAATGTGATTCTGGTCTGGACTTTAGGCAGGTCAGTTTATATGAACGATGTGCTGTCTTCCAGGAAGGTATTCACCGAATTGGCCGTGAGGCAGGGGACGTTATTATCCATGAAACTTGAAGGGTGGGCTTTGGAGGCCCGCAGATGTAGCAAAACATGCTGCCCTAGCAATTCCTTGTACGCGTTCGCATTCACTGTGTCCCGTAATCGCACAAATAGCTCAGTGCCTTCTAACGAAATCACTTCCCAAACCATGGTAACTCCTCTTGCAAACTTCACAATCTTTGTGTAAGTAACAGACAATTTTCGCATGTTCTGCGAAGAACGAACTTTCTATCATCGGATCCGAACAAATTAAACTTTGATTCATCACTGAAGTGGACTTGGCTCCATTGATCATCCATCCACGTAAGGTGCTCAGTGGCGAATACAAAACGACACTTCTTGCTCTACGGATTGATCAATAGCTTTACTGCGTGTGTCTGGGCGTGAAGTTTATCTTTCTCTAGCCGATGTGTCTGATTAGAGTCACTGATGGCCAAAATCTTACTAATCTTTAGAGAAACTGCTACAGCTGTCTTGATACCGTCCTTATTCACAATTTGGCTAATAGCTATGCCTACCATAGTACTCTCCTTACTGACATCATTCAAGGTTTCACGAAAGAAAACTAGATGTAAATGCAAACAAGGTCTACTTAGCAAAGTCACGTGCTCTCACTTATGCTGATTTATGACTTTACGACCTTCAAAATGTTGAATAATTCCCGGCTAAACTTGGGAGGACTTTGGCAATTATATCATTCAATGAGAATGTAAAAAAACATAAAAGGGTTCTAATTTCGTTAGAATCGGGCGAAAGTTATGATATTATTGCCAAAACAAAATAATTCACGGGATAACCTTGGGAGGACCTTGGTAATTATATCATTCAAAGGAGAATGTGAAACAACATAAGGGTTTCAAATTCCGTTAGAATCGACCGAATAGTTACAATTTTATTACCAAAACGACAAAAAGCAAAACGGAGACTGACCAACAAGTGATATATAGAGTCGCACGCGACTAAAAATGTACCTTCAAGGATATACCCCAACCCCAGTCCTTGAAGTTCTCATAAATTTTACTAAAAGCTGCTTGTAGTTTTGATCTTTGGGATTTCCATTTATCAATAAACTACACTACAAAATGCACACCGTGCTTCTGTTTTGACTTTGGTCATCGTTTTTTCAAGTTTCTCACATTCCAATATTGCGTTTTTTGGGGTCCTTAGAAAGCTTTGGAAACATGAAACGGATTTATGAAAGGTTTCTCTTCCAAAATCTAGTCCTTCAAAAATGATTTTATCAACCACAATTTTATATGAAGTGGTGGTGATAAAACATTGGCAGGGTCCACAAAAGGGCCTCTGACAGTATTTATCTATACTGTCTGTAATATATGTCACGGTGGGCCATTGATCTCCGGTAATGACGATCATCAGCTTTACTATCCCATAAGCAAAGAAAATCCAATTTTTCTGTGTATCAATCTTGTAAAGCCAAACATATTTGATTTTGTCAAGAAGATATTTAACAATATTTTAATGTTATTTCCTCTTGTAACGAGTGTGCAAGAGGTAAAGATGAATATTGTTTTCCATTGTGTAGTGACACCGGTTTGAGAATTCACAATCACCTGCCTATGACCATTGAACAGTTGACATTCCCCAGGATCATGCTTTAATATAACAGCATTAAACATTAAACAAACCATTAACATCTTTCCAGAAAGACAGATCCCTAGTAACATCAAAGTAAATATTAAGTTCATCATTTCGTTTCCGGTATACACATGTCCTGCAGTCTTTCCCTATTACATTTCATTCCTTCAGCCTGAATGTTAAATTTTCAGTTCCTTACTTAGTGAGACCTAAGTTATTGTTCAGTTCATCTACTTCCCTTTGCAGTTATTATATGAAGGCGTGAACTCTAAGTAGATAGAAAAATATATATTCCTTTATTTATTTAAATAATCCTAGAGGAAGAAACTTCGCCATAACACTTATAAAAAGTAGTTTGAAGGAAGTAAAAACCGAGAGATATGAAAAGATTAAGAATGACCGATTGCTTTTAGGCTTGATTAATCCTAAGTGCAATGAACAGAAGGGTGTTTCTATGAGTCCCCCAGAAAATTTCCTAAAGGAGATTAAAATAACGAAACACACCAACCGTAGCCTTTTTTATAGTGGCTAAATAGTTAAATCAAAGGATCAGAGAGCCCAATTTATCGCTTGACCCAGATTTTGCTATTCATTGCTATATTTGAATTGCTAACTGAATCAATTCGATGAAATTTCAATATACATTAAATTTTAGGAGTTTTATTTTTCATATACTTTCAGTTTGGGGAAAAATATATGAATACATTTTTAAAAGTTTCAAATTGAATATTACAGGCGGTATTTATCCAATTAACTAAAATTACTCATTTAAAGACAAATGATTCTATTTGGCAGCACCTTGGTATGTTTAGCTATTTACAAATCATTAATTTTCATACATAAAAGTAAGATTTCATTGTTTGATGTCGATTATCAGATGGGTTGATTGATAATTAATGTATATCCCTTTCATACCCAAGGGATAATGTTATATTAGCATGATATAAACTTATGTCCATATAAATTGAGAATGAATACGGTGACATGATTCAAACCATCGAATTTATGCTGCCAAGCATTTTTATATATGCATAGCACTAGCCATCATTTTGCTTAAAGTGTGCAAATTTTATGGGGAAAAATATTACAGTTTCCCCTAAGTTAAATTATGTTTATTCCGTCTTCGGCTATGTTCTCTTGTTTATAAGTGAATAAACATATAAGTCAACCTCAATCTTCAGTCAGATTTAGCTGTTGCTGATTAATTCTTAAATGATGTCAAACAAAACGGTTTCTATCTCTCCCTAACACTAGAACTTTTAACCTCTTCAAATCTGCCCCATCTCTGGTCTGTCGGAATCAATCAAATTAAATGGCCAGATGCATCTACTGATGCCTCTTCATGGCCACAACCTCTTCGAATCAAATCTGAGCATCGGAGCTCGATGGATCTTTTACCCGCCGGGACGCACTGAAGCGAACTAAACGAGCAAATCACATTCAAATTACCCGTTCCTTCAAGAAACGGGCCTCGAGGCCTACATACATATATTGGAAATCGTTAAATGAAAGGAGCAAGTCGTGTTGGAAGGGAGTGGGACATTTTGTAACGCATCTCAGAGGAGGGGGGGGGTAAATAGTGAATTTTTATCAAATAGATCAGAGGAGAGGCCAAGAGGAAGGTTTCTTTAAGTGATATCAAGGCCGATCACCCATGAATGTTGGACTTATTTAATAAATCGACTGGACATCTGAAACTAGGCGAAAAAGTGAGAAAATAGCCAAAAATTAGTGATAGTTATTACAGTTACAGAGATAGCAAGATAGGCCACTGAAAGTAATCTTGGTGTTCCCACAGGTCAAGAAATAAATCAATCATTAGGCAGACAACTGAATGAATTATATGGTCACATCTCTTCTTAATGACATGTAGGACAATGTGTATAACATTTTTTCATGTTTATCATTGTTCTATGGCTAGAAATAAAGCAACGCTTTGAATCTATTCATATTTAAATAAGTATTTAATTATTAATTTAATGAGTAATATAATATCCACCAGTTTTTCTACGAGTTTGAATTTTTCAATAGAAAAAGGAGGCATCTTCAATCTGACTGCCACTGCCAAATAAGTGTCCAGTGAGGAAGTGATCAGGGGTATGATGCCTTATGCCTACATTTAAATCAGTGAAGGTACAGGAAGATTCTCATTGAACCCAGTCACGCTTGTTTCTGCGACTTTTAAGATCGTTTTAAACATAAAAAAATCTTCAATCAGTTAGACACTTCCCTTCAAAGGCAAGCAGAAAAAGAGAAATAGTTCGCCTGGAATTTGCACCTTCATTGGAACTTCGTCGAGATACGATGAAGACGAAGTTTGTTTCTCCTTGTCATGATTCACCTCGCTATTATCCAAGCGAGAAGGAAATGCTGACAAATGTGGCACCAAAGAGTGGTGGGGAAAAAATCCTCCTCGTGGTAAGTAGGCCTTATATTCGTCTTTTTGACGAGGATGGATATAATAAACAGATGTTACCCCCTATATTCCGGGAATGGACAAAATGATATAAACACTTGACAGATACACTACATTTGGTGATCAATAAAGTGTTAGACCACCATTTGCAATTCTTGATAGCATAGAATCATACAACTCTTGTATGGTTTCGAATGGAATGTTGTCCCATTCTTTTATCAAAACGTTTTATAATTGCTTCAGTGATGATGGAGGTGGAAAGCATTTTCGCATTCTATGTTTCCAAACTGCCCATAATGTTTCAATTATGTTTAAATCAGGTGACTGTGATAGTCAGGGAAGATGTTTGGTTACATTCCGATGTTCCTGTAAACAAAACTGAACCTCTTTTTGCTGTGTAATGGCGCATTACAATTTTGAAAAATGACAGCGTTTGAAACAGTACGTTAGTCATATTAAGAACATCGTCATTGAGAATGTATAGATATGTGTTGGCAGTAACCCGATCATTGATAGGATTGATAGGAACAGCTGAATACCAGGATATAGCATAACCAAACCATTACAGATTTGCCCCCATGTTTGAGGTTGGAAGCCGGCAGTCTGGATTGTAGGATTACTTCTGGGTTCTCTAGATATAAACATGGGCATTTGGGGGAAAAAAATGTAAAACATGACTCGTCGGACCACAATGTCGTCTTCCAATCATCAGGTGTCCATGTTTTATAATTGTGACACCGTTTTCTTCGCAACTTGGCGTTGGTTTCCGTTACCAGCGGTTTCTGAATTGTTGCCCTTCCATGAATATTTGTATTTTAAAGTTCCCGGCGTACAGTTGTTTTTGAAACAGCGCCATTTAGATCACTATTGAGTTCTCTGATACCTTAGCTGCAGTAGTTTTGTGTTGTTTTGCCACAATCATTGTTAGTATTCGACGATCACTGTTAGTCAACTTCGGTTTCCGTCTATGGTTTTTCTTCGCAGATGACAAGCCATGTTTTAGGTATGTTGCCATAACCATGGCCACTGATACCCGTGATACATTAAACAGTTCAGGTGTTTTGGTTACAGACGCTCACGCTAATCGAGCTCAGACAATTTGTCCTCTTTGAAAGTCTGAAGGTTCACGAATTATTCAGTCTGTCAGCCGTAAACGTCACTGACCAAAACGTGGTGTAAACTGAAATTCAAAATATAAGGATTAAAAAGACACTTACTAACTAAATAAACATATAGACATTCATATGTAGGCAGTGTTTCCAACATGTAAAACTGTGTGATAATTTAACATGGTGTTCACATTACTTTGTTTAACCCTAAATGTTCCTTGGGAACATTCAGGGTTAAACAAAGGTTACTAATTTTCAGACTATTTCTAAAAGAAAATTGAAAAGTAGTTTGATGGAAGAACTGTTGTATAACCTTCCGCCAACTTGTAGAGTTCTCCTATTCAGGAGACCAAGATCTGGGAGGACAAAATAACATGCATCCATAGGAAAAGGTTACGATTAAAGTCAATGGTTAAAAGACTTCATTCCAAATTTTACCTATACACCAGATTACTAAATCAAAAGGAAAAGAATTGCTCATAAAAGCGTCTTTTGAAGATTAACTCTTGTTGTATTAATATATGATAAGAATAAAGCATATTTTCCCGTTTTATTAGTATATACATGTGCACTATTCATTTAAACTTCATCTCATAAAAAAAAAAATTTAAATGGGATCCAGAAAATGTCGACTCTCTCTGTATAGATGTGTTAAATGCTTTATGGGACAAAATATATTAAAATGGGAGCTTCCTCCTCTGATTTAAACAGAGAAAATGATTCAATGAACTAGGTCTGCTGACCAAAATGTCACGTGCTTTCACTTATTCTGATTTATGACCTTAGAACTTTCAAAACTTGCAATAATTCCCGGATTAACTTTGGGAGGACGTTGGAAATTCTATTATTCGGAAGAGAATGTAAAATAACATAAGGGTTTCAAATTTCGTTAGAATCGGACGAAATGTTATGACGTTATTGCCAAAACAAAATAATTCCGGGGCTAACCTTGTGAGGACTTGGCAATTATATCACTCGAAAGAGAATGTTAAACAACATAAGAGTATTAAATTTAGTTAGCATCAGCTAATTAGCTATGATGTTATATACGACATAAATCCACTTAATTACGTGCCTAACAAGAAATATAAATGCAACCGAATTTTAGGGACAAGTACAACTAGATCGTTGTTTTTGACAATGCAGTGTAAATAGGCCTACTTGGACGTTTAGGCCTCTAGCAAGGCAATCATCCCCTCAAGGATCTAAACTTCGCATATTTGAGTCCCTTTGCTTGCTCTTATAATACGAACTAAATCCACTTAATTAAATGCCTAACAAGGAATATAAATGCAACCACAATTTTAGGGATAACTACAACTAGATCATTGAAAGATTTTCCGCTTGACCTACGAATCTTGGATCGAAGGGAGCATGACTGTTGCAACCTTTCCAATCCCTGTTTTGTATTTTCATGGTTATTTTTTCCATGTTTGGAAAGAAGACCAGAATATGACTACAATAAAATTAAGTATTTACTAACCTTAGTTCGGTTTAACCGGCAATAAGACTTGAAAACAATTATTCGCACAAGAAAGAAGAGTGTGCGGGTATTTAGGTGTCTTTCGACAGTGTAAGTCATATAGGACGAAACAGCAAAGCTACGGTGTTAGAGAACTAACACACACTTAGGAGTAGCGCAACAAATAAATGCAGTGGATGCTTGTTGGAAACTAAAATAGCTCAGAAATTGGAACTATGACGCAACTGAAACATTCGCTCGTGCAGACAGTGCAGTGCCAATCTTGTAAAACAGACTTGCCACTCTAAGAATTAACTGATTTGAAAAATATCACAAACATGTATAAACCAATAACATCATGTTTTCTGGCGGCCTACAATTGATGCACGCTCGCATTGTATTTTATTTTAAGTTCATTTTAAAAATAATAAGTATATATATCATTTTTTTAGTAAATTCCACATAGCTTAAAAACTAGTATTAAGGAGCTACTCTCAGAATTCCCACTGCAATTCAATTATGGCCCACCAAACCGCCCACGTATGAGAAATGGAATTAAGAAATCTATCTGAGGAGCTACTAACTCGAGTAACCGGTTGTTCAGCCAGGCAATTTCATCTTAGTTTGGTTATGACTAATGTTTTTTATCAAAGTTATTTCTAATCATTATTTTATAATATCAAAAAACAAAATGGTGAAGTTTAAAAATAGATATAAGTATCGAAATTTTGTGAATTTTTTAAAACCGAAAGAATTACAAATGGTGAAGTTAGAAAATTTATTTTTATATATCTTCTTCTATAAATATATTTTAGCAACGTGATATTTTGAAAAGGGGCAAATTTATTATAATTGGCGAAGTTCAGAAAATTTATAAAAATTTAACCATGGCTGCTTTTTTTTATTTTAATCTTAGTAGCGAAGCGCAAGCTACCCCTATAGGGGGGATTGGCGAAGCCATTGCCTGGTATTTTCATTAAAAGGAAGGAGAAAAATTTGTTAGGCTTCAAAATATTGTGGATTCAGATGGGAAAACTTTATTTAAAATTATATTGAGGATATCCTCAAGGACTATATTTGCAAATGTCGTGGCATGACATTATATTACATCAATACCATATTATATCTATGGGGAGGGGACCCATAACTTACAGGTGAACCGACGAAGGGACGAAACACCGCTAGTTTAGACGGGCTGAAATGCGAGATGAGAGTGCAACGAGGACAGGTAACAAATGGGGAATGGCAAAGCTCAAGGTTATTTGAAGAGGCATGTACAAAAATATAATTATATTTACATAAAAATAATGAGAGAATTGATGGGTAAAATTACCTCAGAGAATTAACGGACAAAATCACATCAGTAAACGAAGGGGGGAATTGTAGTTATAAATCAGACTATGAAGTAGAACTTAAGGTATTACAGGAGGAGACTATTAAATGGGGGGGGGGAGGATTAACTTAATTGGGTTACTGAAGGGAGGAGAAGGGTTAGGCTACGGATGTCTTCTGCACGTGAGGTGAGGCCGCTCGAAACTTCTGAGCGGGAACTTGAAGTGATGACAATTCTCCAAAAACAGGGGGGGGGGTAACTTCCGTTCCAGGGGAGAGTATTTCGGCCACCCGAAATAAGGGGCGAACGAAGGAGGGCTTCGACAGGACAGGAGTTGATGAAAGAAGTCCGTAAAATCACTCAGGGGCGATCGTTAAGTGGAATTACCTCACTGGCTGGGGCCAATTCCAAATACACAAAATAGTTCAGCTGTCACTTTTCTTTGTTGTTAGCACCTGACTTGGAACTATGGGGAATCTTCTGGGGTCCGGGCGAGACTTCTCAAATCTGTGTCTCCTCATGGGAGTCGAGCGTTATTTATGTCCAAGGCTCTCCCAGGGGTTCGGGGGGGGGGATTAAGCGGGAAACAGCTCTACTCTCGAATGGCCTCGAATCTTCTTGCAGAGGCTATTCTGCCCGTGTAAAAGTGAATCGTGGTGGACACGGTTCGAGGCTACCGCTTGTGGAAAGGGAAAGGGGGTTAGGCTTACCAATTTAGGCCTAACCGGGCCTTCGGCAGCGCATAGAAGTTCCGTTCTGCTCAAGAGAGTCCACGTGGGGTTCCCTCACAC
The DNA here is from genome assembly GCA_963969495.1 of Ceratothoa steindachneri. Taxonomy (NCBI): domain Eukaryota; kingdom Metazoa; phylum Arthropoda; class Malacostraca; order Isopoda; family Cymothoidae; genus Ceratothoa; species Ceratothoa steindachneri. Next base: position 126,464 of record CAXAKS010000479.1, read on the forward strand.
ATACAACATCTCTGAGCTAAGGTCGCGTGCTCTCAGTTATTCTGTTTCATGACAATACGACCTTCAAAACTTTTAATATTTCCCGGAATAACTTGGGAGGACTTTAGCGATTATATTATTCGAAAGAGAATGTAAAACAACAACGGGTTTTAGATTTTCTTAGAATCGGCAGAATAGTTATGATGTTATTGCCAAATGATTTCCTGGCTAACTTGGGAGGACTTTAGCAACTATATCAGTCGAAAGAGAATGTAAAACAACATAAGATTTTCGAATTTCGTTGGACTCGGTCGAATAGTTATGATGTTATTACCAAATAATTCAACGGCTTACCTTGGGAGGACCTTCGCAATTATATCATTCGAAAGAGAATGTAAAACAACATAAGAGTCTCAAACCTCGTTACAATTGGTCAAATAGTTACAATGTTATTACTAAAACAAACAAAAACACAACGAGGATTGAGCGACCGACCAACCGCTCAACATACTGAGATATAGAGTCACCCGCGACTAAAAATATATTTATGTCATTAATTACCATATAACCTTAAGTATCGATCCCCAAAAGTTAGGAGAAAATTCGTAGCTGTTTTTTTCGCCTGTATTGGGTGTATATAAACCGTAACAAAACATAATCACAAAATTTGGCAAGGTTAAATGTCTCTAGTTCAGAGCCAGCCAAAATTAGGCTTTAATCCTATTTTTCTTTAAGGTCTTCATTCCATCTTTCGGAGCTCAAACAAAAACTTACGTAGCAATTAACCTCGTTACAATTGGTCAAATAGTTACAATGTTATTACTAAAACAAACAAAAACACAACGAGGATTGAGCGACCGACCAACCGCTCAACATACTGAGATATAGAGTCACCCGCGACTAAAAATATATTTATGTCATTAATTACCATATAACCTTAAGTATCGATCCCCAAAAGTTAGGAGAAAATTCGTAGCTGTTTTTTTCGCCTGTATTGGGTGTATATAAACCGTAACAAAACATAATCACAAAATTTGGCAAGGTTAAATGTCTCTAGTTCAGAGCCAGCCAAAATTAGGCTTTAATCCTATTTTTCTTTAAGGTCTTCATTCCATCTTTCGGAGCTCAAACAAAAACTTACGTAGCAATTAACTTTATATGCGTCACCCCTGCTATAGGATAGAATGAAAAAATCCCATATCCTATTCCATCTCAGCTTAGTAAATCAAGAATTATTTTTCTCCATGGCGCAATTATATTCTTGCGGTTAAAATTGCAATAATGCAGCTAGATAATCTCTTCATCAATCCGAAAGCAGAGATGACTCATATAAAGCAAATTGATTCGTAAACTTTTGTTTGCGTTAGAAGAGATGGACTAAAAATCACCCTCTCCTGATTGTATTAGGATTTTTTCACCAGGGCTTGATGGAGAGCTTAGCTAGTTGAAACATTCTCATTTTTACGCATAATTATAGTTGCAACATTGAAAATATAATTCTAGATTTAAAAGGCCAAACTAGAATGGAATATATAAATTTTTCATTCTCTCCGATACCAGGGGTGAGGCATACAAAGCCAATTGTTACGTAAATTTTTGTTTGTGTTATAAAAATGGATTATAAATCGCCCTCTGGTGATAGAGAGTAAGAGGCTTTCTTTTGATGGCTTGATAGAAATCTTAGCTAGATTGAACATTGGCAATTCCAACCGCATGATTATAATTGCGATATTGTGTATATATATATATATATATATATATATATATATATATATATATATATATATATATATATATATATATATATATTCATCATAGCAAGTTCTGTTAAAAACGACGCCTTATTTCGTATTTGTGATTTTCCTTTAAAATATGTCAATTTCTCTACGTCTGTATTAAGGCCGTAGATGAGTTCTCCGAAATCCCTTAAAACTGATTTTATCGTTAAAGGGAAATTGACGAAGAGCCCTTTAGCAAAACACAATTTAACTGACGCGTTTTACTACACTAGTATTATCCTCAGAGTCAAAGTACAGAAAGAATAGACCATTGGTTTAATATAGCAATGAAAGGACACACTTACATAAAAATAAACAAAGCGATCGGCAATTGGAAACGTACAGACAAACTTGTTACAAAGGTAAGACAAGGTCAAAAGAGGTAAACTTAATGGGTGAAGTCAAATGCGGGGTCAACGTAAAAATTCATAGGAAGAGATTAAATATCCCTCGTCGTTCTTCTCCTAATTCTACCATTCGAATTTAACCGTGGGTTCATATTAATACTTCTATGATTTTTCATTATTCCATTATAAATATATTAATTTTTCCTTTTATCATTCATTAATCGTGTTAATTTTATTACTTTGGATTTATCACTACTCATATGAAATATCTACAAATACTTTTATTTAATATTCTTTTTTAGTTCCCGTTATTACAGATAGGGTGAGGTCCGGCGTAGATCTATTCTACTGAATTGGGTTTAGAAGGTGTTGCGAGACTCAAAACATCGATTTACAGTGAACTAAATGAGTATTAATTACTAGGATTATATTAGCGAGTGCCGTGGTCGAAAAATAAGTCAGCGACTTAAAAATGATTGAAGAGTCGCTATGATTGTTATAACATTGTTTAAATGTGGTCAAGTCTCAAATCATGATGCAATAAGGGTGCAGGTGATTTAGCTGAGGCTTGGCGAATTTCAACAGATTTAACGGAAAGGTTCACTGTGCCCGCATCGGTGACGGAAAATACAGAGGATGGTGAATCATGGTATTATAGTTAGGATGGTTTTGCATAAATGGACGGTCTGTATCGATTTCGCATCCAGAAGGGTAGTAGGTCATTAGTGGGAAGACAGTAGTCGTTGCATTGGATGTACATTTTTGTGACCCGTAAGTCGGTTTATATTTTTAGATCTATTCATCATGACCGATCTTTAAAATAATTGAGACTAAGCATGAGAATTTAACGCAGTCATGGCGTTGGTTTAGTAAATATATCAAAATCTCTAAAGTTAATTTGAAAGAAGAGTGGTTTTATATCTGGAACAAATTGCTAATAGGGATTTTCTTGGAAATTTACAGTGTTTTATGTCTGATTGGATAAAACCTGTGAGCGATCGGGAGTCTCGAGCTTCTGGTATTTTAAATCGGTGTTCATGGCTTGTAGTAAGGTAATAACTAGAAAAGATGAAGCCTGTAGATGTTGTAGGTTAATATATTAAAGAAGGAAATCGAGAGATGATGCGTAAAGTGCTCGATCCATGAGTTGCTTAAGTGTAATCCATAAAGTTATAGACGGATTGTTAAGTTATGCTAGGCACTCACATGAGTTCATTTCTGCTGTCAGAGAAAGTAGTTTTCCGAGGTAACTCAATTCATGATGTTTCTCGTCTAGTGGTGAGGGAGAAGAACTGGGTATAGCCATCTGTATTTAGTGCTTGCCAAAGGTAGGGGCAAAAGGTGAGAACAGGAAGTGGCGGAATCGGGGGCAGCCGCAGAAGAGGGCCAACTATCGAGAGGTGGTGTTAGAACAATGGTTGGCGTCGAACTACCATTCAAAGGTGCTGGTAATTCTTGAGGTACACTAACGGAGGGTGATGGACGTAGAAACCGATTAATCTCCTAGCGATTTGTCAAAGGTGGTGGTATGATCTTACGGCGGGCAGCATGTGCTTGGGTAAGCAAGGCTCGGGGAAAGTTTAAGCTAGTCTGAGTGCAGGCTCTTGTATCTAGTATGATCAGGGAGGTCTAGAGACCTCATATCTGTTCTTACTGAGATCCTTGCTGATTCAATAAGGTCCGTCCGCGTTTAGTGGTCTAAAATTTTAATGAAGCATCGCATGACTACTGCATGTTTGGGTGGGGATCTATACGGTGTTGTTCTGCCTCCATTTGTCTAAAACTAGTCTTTAGAACTTCTCTGCAGAACTATATAAAATATCCAGAACGCTCCTTCAGCGAGTTATAGGATGATATCAATCAATTTTCTAGCAAACTATAAGTCTGTGAAGTTTGCTTCATGCAGGTTGAAAGTCGCTTGTCATAATGATACAACGTAAAGTGTTGAGTATCACCAAAGGAGACGTTATAAGTGTTGCTAATAGACATATGTCCAGGAGAGGCCGCAATGCCGCATTGATTTATCTATTTTACCGGTCTAAGAGGCTAATTTCTCTGCATTTTTATCAAGTATAGCAATGAAAACATCGTATCGTGTGAACTAATGAGGAAAAATCAAGATGTACCGAATATTTTGGCACGTTGTGGACATAAGCTTGAGGATGTCCATCGTAGGCCTTCGACATCGTTATTGACACGTAGAGGCAACCTTTGTAAGGGTATTTCTTTTATGTTTAAGGGTGGAGGGGGACTACAAGAAAATAGCCATGAGAAAGCTTAGCCATGTCAGGAAGATGCCAGCACTCCGCTCAACTTTCTGTGTGTGTTCCTCAACCGTATGACCATAGAATGGATAATCATAGTAGAGGCCTATGACTACGGCAGTGAAGACTCAGGGATTTTACACAATATTTTTGCTGATTTTGCTTGTATAGTAAAATATACGTTTGTCAATTATATATAATGTTACTAGCCTCGCATCTCGTGTTTAGTGTTCTAGGCGGAGGCAGATGGACTAAATGTATAGGTACAGTCGTTGAGTCGCTATGAGACTCAAAATTGATCACATTGGAATGCTCTAACCTCTTTACGGGTGAATTTTTGTCCTTATCCTCGACAGATGGTCACGAATAACATGAAACTTGCGGAACTTATATTCGATTTTAGCCCCCAAATCTTGCGCTAACAAAGCTATCGGCTAAATCGACCATTAAAAAGTCTTTCATAAAAAAGGTAGAAAAGCGATTTGTGGTCATTTTTAGGATGATATTATAGCATAATATGGCGAAAGATTTCTAGGTTCGTAGTCGAATAATTCATTTGGGCATTGGTAGCAGCTTCGCAGTATAAGCAAATGGTAATTCATTATCCTTATGTTCTTGAAGGAAGACATTTCCGATTACACAAAGGGTTTAGTATTGTCTGGATACCGAGGTATTGGCTGCTTCGTCAGATATTTAATAAGGTCATTGAAGGATTGTCGTTTGGGGACAAACAAATTTAACCACATCCTTTTAAAAAGGGTTACGTTATCAGATAGGCTTATGAGAGAACTACGATATTAATAAGTGATAAATCCCTAAAAAGCCAAGGATCGCACGCTCGTCGTCCAAGGACTTTGGAATATGATAACTCTATAGGATTTTGAGTTTTGAGGGTCAGATTTTACTCCACGGATAGTAAAAGATATCTTAAGTATAACAGTGAATCCTTTAATAAATTGTAATACTCTAACTTAAGTTTCAGGTCTGCATATCGTAAACTCGAATTTCCATTCTCCAGTTTGCTAAAGTGTTTGGTACAGCGTGACAGAATTTGACTAAGTTGTCCAGATAGACAAGGAAAGCATCTCCTAGGAGATTAAACAAAACACCATGTAGGGACGTGACTCTGGATACAAAACTTCATCTGCCAGTATCAATTTGCCCCATATCCGTAGAGTGGAAATATTTATAAATTTTTTAACATCAGGATTGTTACCAACATGTGAGTGATTGGCAGCCAATAGGGATAGTTATGGCGTTGAGCTTCTTATAGCCAATGCAAGGGCGACTTCAACCATCAATATCTTAATCAAGATCATACAAGAAGATAGCGACTGATATAGGTTTTATAAGCTCTTGGTCGACCATATCTTAAATATGCTGTTACATTACTCTAGCTTGTGAATGATGGAGTTGATAAGGAAGCGTGGAAATGGGTTTTGAATTAGATTCTAATTTACTGGCAAAAAAAACACGTTTTTTTCGTCATAGAGGGTCTCACTTCAAAGTAATCATATCATTATTATTCATTAGAAAATCAAACAATTCTTCTAAAATTTCAGCGTTTTATAACGCTTTGGGCCATTTTATGCAATCTTCCAAACACTTCGTACGTTTCTTTGAGTTCACTTTCTGGCAATTCAAGACTTAGGTGGGTTTTATCCACGTAACTGCACTAACTTGTTGGTTTGCATTTACTACTTGGGAGAGAGGACTGTTATTTTTACATGAAACTCCCATGTTATAAACCTTGCTTTTACCAAGTGACAAGGCCACTAGAATGGTAAACTTGTTTTTCAAATGTAACATCTATCAGAATCCACAATTTTCCCGAAGAAACATATAACATTGCAAGAAAACAAATGCTTTCTTACGTTTCTACCGGTAGAATGTGTACAGAAACAAGTACCGAAAATTCATCAGGAGGAGTATCAATAAACAATGAACTAATGGGAGTTAATCCCGAATCATGCAGGGACGAAGCATTGTGGTTGCAAAAAACAGAGCCAGTGCTTACACTATTAATAAGAGGAGCTTTATCATGACTCTCTGGGCATACTGTCTTAACATAAAACGCTCCTCCCTTTATCCCCGGATTAGAGACCAACAAACGCTTCAAAGGGTCACCACATTCGCCTGTCCCTAGCATATCTAACCTCCTTGGAGTAGCATTTTCTGGGCTCTCATTCTGTAGGCTATTAATGCTTGGAGCATCAACCTTATAGCTTTCATTTTTTAAACTCATATTCTATGGAATAACACTCTATTGACTCTCTTCTTTTAACCTAAAATTCCTTGAAGAAACTTACGTCGGGCTCTTCATCTTTACCAAGGTCTTTTTAGGAATTGTGCCACTTGGGTCCTTTGACTTGAATACAATCTTTACCCGAACACACATACCACAGATCTCCTTGTTTGCATTCAGTCTATTCGTACCAGTCAGTGCAACATTCGCATGGTCCACAAAGGCATCCATATTCCTTCTACAGCTAATTGTGTTTCCTACTGTGTCAATTAACCAAGCAGTTCTTTTTAATTAAATCTAAAAGCGAATTAGTCGAAAATATCACGCCATTTCCGTTATTGGAACATCCTGCTTGATATTGTGCACTACCTAATTCCAAATAAAATTCTATCTATCCAAAAGACTAACTTTTGAACAGTTACGTCCATTAACTGAAATCGGCACGGCGTAGCTCTGTGAAACTGATTCGTAAGGCGTTGCAATTCTTTCACGAATTCCCTCTTTACTAAACTCGTACACGCTCCCGTGTCTAGCAAGGCTGAGCAATCTGTATTGCTCACTTTCCCACTTACTATTAAATTCCTTGCAAATCCTTGCCTTAAATCAAATTTTGTATGGGTAAAGACTCTAATAATTCACGGGGATCCGAGTGTAACCTCACTCCCTCGCACCAAATACTTGCCCTAAAAAATCCGGGAACAGTAATCTGGTGGAACTATGTAGTCAGTCTGCTATATAAAGGTTCGTCATACAATATCAGCTAGTCATTTACCTAATAATAGCAACTTCAGCGTATCTAATAGTGTTTCCCTGACCCTTATCTTGTAGTGGCAGACTACGAACATTTACTTTGGATTGTGGATTTACCATTTGGTATATAGGCGGATATTGCCGAGTTTGGCAGAGAGGAGGTGTTTGTCATTTACACGGGAAACGCTGAGCAGAACTATGCCCGTAATTACGGGAGATCAAAATTAAGAGGTGATACATTTCATGTTTAAAATAGCCATGGCTATCGCAATTGTAATACACCAGAACAACGTTGGATTTACTCTTGGGACGAAATGACTCACACATAGCATTTTAAAGGGCTAAATTTTGTCACGTAGGAGTGCCTTGGTGTTGAAGTTGTGGCTTCTTTGGATTCAAGATGTTCAACGTCTGGTTCCCTGCAACACCATGATACTGAAACCTGCTAATGATAGTCTACTTCTGAGCATCTCTCCTCAACTTTATTCAAGGTTACGCTAGGATTGACATCTAACACAACATTTTCCTACAACGTTTTTTTGGCTTGACGGGAGAAATCGTCATACATAACAGCATTCATTAGCTAATTAATGAAATCCCGTTTGGTGTACATCAGGTTCAGATTTTCCTCGCTGCCTGAAGGGCCGGGCATACAAAGTGGTACGAGTGCCCCGCCCCCCCCAAAATCGTGAAAATCCTCATTGTCATCTTTCTTTCATTTCGTATGAAAGAAGTTACTAATGGAGCACAAAGGCTGCGACAATTTTACATCTTTTTAGATCTCCTTTAATTACTCTTTAAATTCATCTCAAATGGTAGCAGAGAGTAAAATATAGTTTGTATTTATCTGAAAATATGCATAGAATTTCATCCTGCGATACAATATTTTCCCAAACTACCCAACCAGTGTCCTAAAGGTAGTGGATTCTTAGGGATTATCTTCATAGGTGATTTTAAAGTGGACAACATACTAGAGCCGATTTACTAATTTACTTAGATTAAGGAAAAATAAAATCCTCCCTACGATAATCAAACCTACTCTCCGAGAATGACCTGTCACTCTTTTATTTTCCGATCCCAAATTAGTGGCACTGCGCTCTGATTCGAAGGCTTCACTCAAGTAATTCCTGACTAACCTAAAAAAAAATTCAAACGCTCGAAAGAGAGAAAAATTAATGGGGTCATTCAATATTCATAATAAACGTACCTAAGTATACATTAAGCATACGCTAGGTATGCTTAATGTGTATAATTATCCTTTGCTTTCTCCAAAATATGTACAGATGGGCTACTTTCATTAAAAAACCCCGAAGAATCCGGAAAAAATTGAAGGAGGCAACACAGTACAACGAAAATATAAAATAGGGTTGCCGTATTGTACAGACCTGCTGGGACAAGTTTCATCAAAATCTACCTTTCCCTACCAAACTTTTAGAGAGGTTCAGGGTATAAGTCAAACCAACTAGTATACAATAAGTACTGATGGTGTGTTTATTCAGTTCTTGAGCTAAAAGATCAGTTATGCCCGAAGTTTTTTGAGAAACAGAAAAGGGTTTAATTCGCGAGAGGGGTATTGCTGATCAGGCTGGAGGGCAGTAAGTGGGTCGAGATTGAGGCGAATTACCTAAGGAATGCATTCGAAGCAAATACATATATATATATATATATATATATATATATATATATATATATAAGCGAGTCGCGAGAATCTTTTTTCGCACCCCTAAGCATTGAAATGACGCTGAATGGACAATGTTTTTGATAGGTGGCAAACTAACACCAAGGAGAAATAAACTTCAATTATTCTGGCCTGGAATCGAACCCGGATCTCCAGATTGGTGATCTGTTGCTCTACCATTAAGCGGCCAGGCACAGCAATTCAAACCCAGCCAAAGAGTCCCTCAATCAAACTCTATCTGTCCAGGTAGGAAACTCCAATTGAGTCTTATAGTATATCTCAAACCAGCTCGCAATTTAAAGGCTCACTATCCCTATGCAAGCAAATGTAGGATATTCAATTTTGGTATATGTTCTATGTTAATTATGTAGACTCGACTTATACCTTGATTCTTCAACAATGTTATGACCGGTGCTGTTTCTATTTAATCAAATGTTTTCCGTATATATATATATATATATATATATATATATATATATATTAATTTTAACTTGCATTTTCTTAAGGAATATTAAGAAAATACAAGTTAAAATTAATAATGCTGCCACAGCTGTGGACCTCAATAGTACTTGCATATATATATATATATATATATATATATATATATATATATATATATATATATATATATATCTGTGTATGTGTGTGTGTATCTCTCATGAGCGCGAGAGAAAGATGAAATAAATCTAACCTACTGCAAGAAAGAGAAAACGGAATAATTTTGCATACTGAATTTTTAAGTATAACCAACCAGCTTATCAATAACTATTACATACAACAAACCTACCTATAATTCTCTTCCTTTCATATTCCTCTGTCTCTCTTTTTTTCGACTCACCGATAACAGGTATGCTCATGTATTTCTTTAGTTTTTAATTTTTTTTTTCCTTTTGGTTATGTTTATCATAAATTCAAGATTAATTCTTGTTGTGTTTTTTATTAATATTTCAAATCCAAACCATATAATTAGATACTCAGCCATTTTCCTTCATATTTGTCTTTAATTTTTAACATGATGCTCAATATAATAGATATATACTGAAAAATGCGTCTAAATTCTTTGATTTTGAATACTCAGAACCCTTATTTTTCAGGCATATTGTTTTAATGTTAATTTAGCTATTTTTTTATTCGTTTTACCTGAAAATCGATTAAATGAGATTCCCAAAGGTAACAAAATCTCCATTGTTCTCTAAATCGTGATTTTTACTACAATTAAAATTGCGCCGTCTCAGAAGAAACATCGAGTAATTCTATTACTTCTATCTTTGAGAAAACCAACTAAATTAAGGTAATATCTTGTTTCCATGAATTTTTATCACTTTCAGTCATTACCTTGTGAGGTACTGGCCCCCTTGTCTGCTTGCAGGGCAGAGTGAATGCTTAAATGTATAAAGAACTTCTGTAAGTACATGTTGTGCTCCATATGAGAGCCGTGACTGCCCAACCTGCCATTTTTCTGTAGGATAATGCACCTTTCCAGACTGCAAATGTGGTGAAGAATTTTCTTGATTAGGAGGAAGAAAGTGTCATGGACTGGCCTGACCAGAGCCCGGACCTCAATCCGATTGAGGATTTTTGAAAGACACTAGGGGAGAGAGGTAAGTAGAGAGCACTAAGCATCGTCGAAGAACTTTGGGAAATATTAGAAGAGGAAAGGTGAAAAAATTATACTAGATATATGCTTTCGGTTAGTGCGTTTATATGGCAGAATATGCCAGTGCGTAAAGGTCTACATACCAAGTAATAATATATTGTAACAACCGACAATTATATGTTGAGTAAATTATATCATTGTACTTTCTCATCTACGTATGTTATATATGTCTGGATCATTTTGACCAGCATATTTTTGGAATTTATCATGAATTGCTTACCATTATTTGGTTTGTAGCTACTGTAAGAACTGTGATAGAAACTTAAGTGTCACAATCATTATGACCGCTACTGTATATCGGTACTTTCTATTACTTTCGTCTTTATCGTAACATCATTTGCAAATGAGGTGTATTTACATAAGAAACTTCAGTAATTAAATAAAATTAATGAAATAAAGTAGTGATTATTAAACAGTGATAAATGAATAGTAATAAATTAGCAGTAACTAATAAAACAATGATAAATACTAAATAAAATAATGAAAAAATTATATAACTAATGGCATGAACTAATAGGGAGTTATGGTATATGATAGGGAAGCCACTGTATAGGAGCATATAATTTAATTACGAAACTAGTGTCAGTATGAAGTTTACCATACTCTCTTCATTAGTTTAATAAGACTAGAATCAACAACATAGTAATAATAATAGTGTCGTGGAATGGCCACACTCTCTCTTTATATATACGTAGCTACTTTGGGGCTTTGGCCCGAGGTTGGTTGAAGACCGTTAGTGAAAGGGGAAATTGCTATTAGTCCAGTGGGGATCGTTTATTATTAACTTTGCGGGGTCCTTTTAAAAAAAATATTCCAGAATGTAAGTTGGCCAAAGATTAACAGGTAGCTATACGCGTTGGTGTTGCAAAAGAAAGACAATGGCGAAAATATATCTTTACTAACAACAAAAATGATATTTATATTTACTCAAATATCGGGTTTAAAGGAAATGGTCGCACAGACGGGGTTAAATGTCCACACGAGATACAGGTGGGTAAATAAATGGATTGAAGCGCTCAGATTCACTTTAGTGATTTAAAGGGGGATTTTAAATCGGGGCGTTCACACAAATATTGAACAATGGTTTAAGCCAGATTCAAGATCAATCTGCAGGCGGCAATGGTTACAATTACTTACGTGTTCGTTGCCGAAAAGGGGACAGTTGGGGTACGATGAATGCAAACTGAAGAAGTCAGGTTACCTCTTGCTTCAGATGAGGGAGCACTTGTAGATCTTTCAGAGTTGGTAATCTTCGTCAGGTACTTGCCGACTGACTATGGCATAGTTCACTGATGTCGAGACTTGCCGATTGACTATGGCAGAGTTTACGGATGGGGATACTTGCCAATTGACTATGGCAGAGTTCACGGATCGATTTAGCCTTCAACTCGAATCAAAATCGCCGCTGGGAGGGGGACGAGGGTCGTTTAGCTCGTTCGCTGGAGTAGTTGAAAAGTCTAACAGTGCTGCTTACTAAACTTAGTCAAGGGTTATATAGGCGCCTGGTGAGGTGGCTGTGACGGCCCCTCAGACGCGTGTGATTGTTAGGAAAAGTCGACGACTCCTTCTGGGAAATGGGGAATTGTGACAACGTTGGTTTGGAATTTCCAACGGGCTTCAATTTTCGGGCGGAAGGCCAGAATGTATGCGGAGAGGTGGCCGTGGAAGACGATGAAATCGGTCCCTAGGCAAATAAGGCGCATGTTACCTCCTTACCCGGGTTCAGCCATGCTTTTACAGCTTCATGCGGTGATCTCAAGATCCTTGTGGGTACAGAAGGGCACGTGGTCGCCCTTTGACTTCATTCTGATACATTCTTCCCATCCAAAAAGATGGCACTTTCGGACTTGGGGAGAAAGGTTAATATCCCCTAAGACGAATCACTTGGGGAATCAGAGTTTTTCACGCGACTAGTCACGAGGTAAGCGGAAAAGAAAACAAAGAATTCCTGACCTGACGTCGAGCAGGTGTACAAGCTAATTCTCCCCGATTGCGTATACATATGAATGGAAACGGAAATTAATTATTGCCAACCATAAGAGCATTAAGGGGACATAATTAAAAAACATGAAATTAATATTTATACAATTATCTATACAAAGCTAAAAAAAAAATAATGAAATGGATATTCAATGATACATTTTACATAAATGACAAGGATTACGGTGGTATATATACACATATTTTGGTCCTGGACCAGGCTTCTAAATACTAATTTTATATCTACAAGGGCGATGTGCGTCATAGACGTACACATCGAAAAAAATAAGGACATAAACAGAAATAATTGAATATAAGCTAATTTTTAGCTGGTGGTTATAATAAGTACAAGATGGAAAGATGGATAAGGAGCAATTACAATCAAAATTTAGCTGGTGTAGAGCTCACAAGAAAATTTCTCTTTTTCGAACAAGTGAAGGTTTTGGTCAATTAAAGGAATCGGTCCCGCATCGAAAACGGTCACTGAATTTAATTTGCGAAAATCTACATAAATACGGTAAGAGTTATCTGGTTTCCGTACCTGAACTATTGGGAAACAATAATTTGACGTGGAGGGTTCAAGGATATAGTGTTTGAGCAGATTGTTAACTTCGGCGTTAAAGGCATTTCTTAGATGAATTGGAAGGGGGCAAGGTCTTGAACGAACGGGTTTTGATATGATTGGTCCTTCTGAAGGGGGCCGGTTTAACACGCCATTTCGCCGTGGTTTCCTGGCACATGTAACAGGATTGGCAGTATTCCGAAATGTCAACTGCAGCTGTCTTCTTATTGCAGACCGAATCCTGCTCGAGGCTCCGAGATTTTTCCAACAAGTGAAGGAGATTTGGGCACTCCTTCTGTCTTTGAACGAATTCTTCACTCATAACGCCACTGAAATCTGAATCTAAGAGAGTATCACGGGCAGCTGGCGTCTGAGATTCCTTCTCTGCCTGGGCTTGGGTGATAACGAGCTGAGCCATAGGGTTAGCCAAGACTTGAGGGCACTGTCCTACGAAAATGGAACAGAATTCGATAGGGGCTAACACGACTTAAGCCCACCCGGAAAAGTACTGACACTCCAAGTAAAAGTTTACAATGGGGAAGCGGTTTGCGCGTCTCAAGTAATCACGGACTACCGCAAACTTTTTGTGGTCGGGAGCCACCGGGGGAAGAAGTTCATTCTATACCATGATACAAGGACACCCGATATCGCGGAGGAGGGTAGAGACTCGGCACCTATTAACGCTTCCGTTTTCAAATTTAAGACTACCTGGAGAACTCTTGTCGAAGAGGAAATTTATATGGTGCCCTGGGGCACTGGGAGAAGTGATTGGATTTGGGGTTTCTTGTCGCGATGGACGGGGAGCAGGAGCAGCATTCACCTTGTGGACTTGGTGAATGGGATTACCATGGAGCTGGTAATTTTGGGCGCAATTTAAGCGTGTGCGGCCTTCGACACTGCACTCAAAACATATCATTGGTTTACGGGGAAAAGTTAACGGCGGGGTATTAGATATAAGGGGCTTGACATCACGGGGTTCCGATGGAGGGAAACTTCTGTGCTTAAAGGGGCCCGTAACCTTGGCAAATTCTGGGGAGTTCTTAGAAGGGAACCGTAAGTTATTAAATTTATTCTTAGGGGATGTAGGGGGAGGCTTTTTATTTTCCTTCGGGTATAAGTTATGACTCACCGTATAGATATCTACTTCTTCTGTGCACTCGTTGAAGGAGCCGTACCGACGATCCTTCACAAAGGAGCGGATCTCTGGCGTTAGCGACGCCAGCAACTGATCCCGTAGAACAAAGTATACCAGGGACTCATAATCATGGGTGACTTTCAATGCGTCTAACCAAAAAATTAAAATTACGTAGAGAGTAGATCCAAAATGACAGGAGGTCATATTTGGTTAGATGCGGGCGTGGCGAAATTTGGTGAGGTAGAAGTCAGGCGTCATATTATAGGCCGCGAGAGGTTCGGATTTGAGGGTTGAGTAATCCACTGTAGCTTCCGAGAGAAGTGATACGTGTATGGCTCGGAGCTGCGAGCTAAAGAGAGGAAGAAGCTTAGCGACACCGTCCGTCTCGATGTCCCAATGATTAACTTCAAAAATTTTCTCGAAGTGAGTGAGAAAAGATCAGAAGTCCTCTCCTTTTTTGAACGTGAGAAGTTTAACAAAGGTGGATTAAGGGGCTCTTACATGGAAATTTACTGAAAATGTTTCGAGCCGATCACGATTTGATTCTAATTTATATTCGCGAATTCTCTCGCGCTGTTCGCTCTTTCTAATTTCTTTTTGTTCAGTTAATTCTCTAATCTCTTTTTGTTCAGCTCTTTCTAGTTCTTCTCGTTCTCTTTTATAAGCTCTCCCATTTTAATCTCCTTCCTGTATATAAGCGACAAGGTCTGTAGCACTTAAACCGAGGGATTTTCCTTGGAGTTTAAACCTCTCAAACGACGAGACGGGCTGGAGGAATCTTGGCTCACAATTACTGCCCCACGGAGTGATATACTTTTTTAAACGCGGAAGCTTTGCTATCTAAACACTCACACTAATATAATACACGATTAAACAAATAAAAAAAAATAATGGAGTCCTCGTGATATGGTAAGGGCTCAGACTCTACTAATCAGAGAGGGATTAAAGTGATCCTGGATGAAATTCTGTCGCCTAGCAAAATTTTTATATTAAAGGTTGTCAGTCCCAACACAAAGTGATAAATAAATATGGCAGGGTTGTTTCCTGTTTTGTTTTGTTTTTGCAATTCAAACGGTACTCAGCTTTGAAAATTACGATATAGTCAAAGGGTTACCTTTAAAAAATCTCTCCAAATACCTTTTAAAGACCCTGACACAACTGAGTAGCAGATTTTATAATAGAGTAATGTATATATAGGTATATGTCGTGGAATGGCCATACTCTCTCTCTCTCTCTCTCTCTCTCTCTCTTTCTCTCTCTCTCTCTCTCTCTCTCTCTCTCTCTCTCTCTCTCTCTATATATATATATATATATATATATATATATATATATATATGTGTGACTACTTTGAGGCTTTGGGCCGAAGTTAGTTGAAGACCGTTAGTGAAAGGAGAAATTATTATGAGTCTAGTGGGGATGGTTTATTATTAACTTTGCGGGCTACTTTTTAAACAAATATTTCTGAGTGCAAGTTGGCCAAAGATTAACAGGAAGCTGGTACGCGTTGGGGTTGCAAAAGAAAGACATTGACGAAAATATATCTTTACTAACAACAAAAATAAAATTTATATTTACAGAAATATTGTGTTTAAAGGGAATGGTCGCACAGACGGGGTTAAATGTCCACACAAGATACTGGTGGGTGAATTAAGGGATTAAAGAGGTCAGATTCAGTTTGGTGATTTAAAGAGGAATTTTAAACCGGGGCATTCACACAAATATTGAACAATGGTGTTAGCCAGATTTAAGACCAATCTGCAGCGGCAACGGTTACAATTTTTTACGTGCTCGTTGCCGAAAAGGGCCTAGTTGGGGTACGATCAATGCAATGGAAGAAGTCAGCTTACCTCTTGCTTCAAAGATGGAGCACTTGTAGAGCCTTTGGAGTTGGGAATATTCGTCAGGTACTTGCCGACTGACTATGGCAGAGTTCACGGATCGATTTAACCTTCAACTTGAATCGAAATCGCCGCTGGGAGGGGGACGAGCGTCCTTCAGCTCGTTTGCCGGAGTAGGTGGAAAGTCTAACAGTGCTGCTTACTAAACTTAGTCAAGGGTTATATAGGCACCTGGTGAGGTGGCTGTGATGGCCCTCCAGACGCGTGCGACTGTTAGGAAAAGTCAACGACTTTTTCTGGGGAATGGGGAATTGTGATAACGTTGGTTTAGAATTTTTAATAGACTTCAATCTTCGGGTGGAAGGCCAGAATGTTTGCGAAGAGGTGGCCGTGGGAGACGATGAAATCGGTCCCTAGGCAAATACACCGTATGCTGCCTCCTTATTCGGGTTCAGCCTTGATTTCACAGCTCCGTGCGGTGATCTCAAGATACACGTGGGTAAAAAAGGGCACGTATCCCCTTTGACCTCATTCTACTACGAATATGTATTTATCATGCGCTTTTCAGGGCTGTTAGCCCTCCCAGAGCGCAAGTAATAAATATCTCAAAATCCCAGCAAAAAAAAACCCTAAGAAAAAGGGTCATTAATCAGGAGGTGTGGTTTTAAGATCATTTACTAAATAAACTCTTTACAGGCAGCTTCTGGGAATAGGAGCTATATTTAAATTGACCAATTTCAATCTTTCAGATGGTCAATTTAATTTTGACCGCCAAGAAGTTTTAATGCCTCATTTTGGTTGTTAATTTCGGTATATGTTAGGCCTCCTCTGATTGCTATGGTACCCTTAGTTTTAGTTCAATGCTATGCAATCCTTAGTTTGTAGATCAATTTCTTTGGCTATGTATATTCCCAAGTTTTGTACTTTTACAGATCCAGCCTTGTGTATATTTGCAGTACACTGAACTTTCTTCTCATTTCAGCTTTCATTTTTATGTCAAAGTTTTTATGTTTCTTCAGTGGTCTGTCGGGTGGATATCTTGCTGGCTTTTGATATGTTCCTGAACTTCCTATATCTCATTTCTTTATATGTTCCTTTAATGAGAATGACACATTACTCAGGTTAGACACGTATTTTGTCCTGCACTAAGAGTTTTTATTTCTCTTTCTCGACTTCATCTCCTGTCATACCTTTATATACCAACTTTCATTTACCTTCTTATAGGGCCTTGATTGTGTCCTTTTGCCATTTCTTTCTTGAGAGAGGGTTAGTCTCGTTGGAATAAGTATGATTTCAGATTGATATTAAATTTTTTCATGATTTTTTTTCTTTCATGCCTCCCTCCTTTCTTTGATAGGCACTTTGTTGGTTCTTGTTTCCTACTCGTTTCTGTCCTTTTGGGTATTTGTTGCTTGTACGATGCTTAGTTTTAGGATTCCGGATAAAGAGAGCTTCAGTGGAAAGCACAAAGTATTCTTCTCAAACAGTTTATTTAGAGACGTTAAGATGGTTCCAGGTTTTCCTATATTCATGACGGGAGAGTAAAGGGTGCATGGCAGAAGTTCCGTGCATGTTCACTGTGGTAGTGTCGAGTGTGTCTGTGCTCCGTTCATCTGTTTTAAGGATACTTTGGCCACTACTTTATATGTTAATTTATTTTATATTCCTCTTCATCTTTCGATTCTCTTTCCTTTCTTTCCATTATTTTATTTCCTTTGGGTCATACTGATGACCTATGATGGGCCCTTGTGGCTTTTGTCATCTGTTATATTATATTGTGGGGGACTTTGATTTTGTACTTCCCTGGCGATGGTGCTTTTTGTGGGTGGGTTTTGATGGATGCGGATGACCTTTGATAGGCTCTTGTGGCTTTTGTCATCCGTGAAATTATGTTATGTTATGTATTTTATGTTATGTTTCTGTCTGTGCCATTTCTTTTTTTGCATTTTTTTATTGTCTTCTTGCATTCTCTCTATTCGTGGTTTTATGTTGTCTTTATTCCAAACATGTTTCTTTTTTGTGCATTGTTTTTTTTAGGTGGTCCTCCACATTTTAGCATCTGAAGCATATTCAATTGTTTATATGCTTGTCGCGTTCTATGTAGTCGGGGAGGACCCCATTTTTTATAGCTGTTTTCGTCGTTGAATACAGAATTTTGAACAAGTGTGTGGTGTTCAAATTCTATGGCCTTTTATTCCGTAGTGATTTTTCTTCCTTGTCGTGTGATCTCAACCAGATATCCACTTTTCGGCATATCACACTTTTGTTTGCTGTTATCTGTGGAGCGATTTGGGGCATCAATCCAAATTTATTTCCTCTTTGTTCTCTTGTAAAATATCCCTATAAGATTTCACAGCTTTTCCCTTTGCCCGGCTTATTTTCGTGATCAATGGCCCTCACTGGTAGTTTTCGTTACTCTAGGTTGCTTCGAGCACCTAGTCACTTATTTGGCTTGATATTGTCTCCTGTCCTTAGCTAGTAAAAAAACTAAAGTGTAAGACAGTATAGGTTTTGCTTAATTGCCTACCAGCCTACGGTTCCCTATTTACGCAGTTATGTTACGTACTTCACAACCAAACTGCATATATGGACATAAGCTATTAGGAGCCTCCACAGAATTTGGGGTTCATAGTCCTAAGGAGTACCTGCTTTGTTCCCTCTAGTGCGGGATTCCTTCCAGGGTTTACTATACCTTAATTTATAGTGGGTCTGGGTTATGTGGTAGGCGTTATTTTGCTTTTAGTCAGTGAAATAAGTAGAAGTTATAGCTTAAAAATGATAGAAAGTTAAGGGTATATTCCCCCTTTAGGGTATATACCCCGTCTACTCAAAACACGAGAAATCACCAATGAGACTAGTGGACGAATATATTCCTTGAGTAAATCTTGGCATTTATCTCTTGGTCATTTAACTTCCTTTACAAATTCTAAGCTCTTTGTACGAAATACGTTTCAAGCCGACTGAATGACTCTTTCCTTGAGTATGAAAAATGGATGGTACTCGCTTTTTTTTTGTTAACAATGCGACTCTCCAAAAAACTGGGGGTTACGACAGAAATTACAAAGTTTCAGATCATTTATTCATATCATTCAAGTTAGTTTTTAGGCAGAAGCTCCTGGGAATCTTCCTTGAGGTTTCCTGGCTCAGAAAACCAAGATTCGGGAGGGAAAAATAACTATGTGTGATACAGCCATGGTTTGGTATGGTGATTTGATAACGAACGAGCATTGCGCATATGTATCACAAATAATGTTGCCTAACATTCCTCATAATTAAATTAAACTTGATCAAAAGGGTCAAAAACGAGAAGGATTTATGTTAGAAGAAGCAAACGCAAAGGTTAGAAATAATTCTTAAACATATGCAAGAAACTTCAACAAATATTAGGAATTATAGAGAAATATTTATAAATTGTAAAAAAATGCGCTCTTTCTAAATCTTGAGGTACTCCATTAGACGGTTTGCGTGTTTATCACTTAGCTTTTGATTTGAATCACACGAGGATGGAAATACAGTTTCTTTTCCCTCAATCGCCGCAACAAAATAATTTAAAACCTTATCTCTGAATTAGCGGGGCTAAATCTGATATTGGACCAATTACAGGTACGCCCCATCGACAATGATATATAAATGGAATTTCTCTATCTGTTTTATCCTCTGTATTTCTCCCATGGTTGTTTACAGATTCATCTAAAATATTATGCATCCATTAATATCATTTCTATTCCTCCAAATTATGGAATTAAGCTATAAAATCTATCGTGGGAGTTAAAAACTGAAAATTAGGAAATTAGGAAATGTCCAAATGCTTGCTTTAGTTTGACACTTATTTAATTTGCTCCTTCCATAAATATTTAATCAGGTTGAAACTCTACATTTTGGGTATATTAATATCCAAATGCATTTTAATTCTCTATTATAAATAAGCTGATTTTCAAAAGCTTTCAGTTTGACACTCAATAGAAAACGCGTTATGAGGATTGATATTACTTTTTAATATGGATTTTAAAAATTGGATGACAAATTAGAAGGAAAACGCACGAATCCGATTCACAGCCATTGTATTGGAATGGATTTTTTTCTAATTATTGAGAAATAAATGAATGAGCTTTGTGTAATCGAATGACGATATGTCACTTAGCGACAGAAAAATAAGCTAACAGACAAGGAGATCAAAGTTACAGATAGAGCGTGAATGATAAAAGACAAAATAACAAAAAAAAAGAATTACAAGGACTATATATACTCGTAACTGTAGCCGTTAGCAAAAGATTCTTATTAGTAATATAAAAAAGCCTTTACCTCCACGGTTAAATAGAGATTAATAATATGTTATTAATTTAAATCTGCTAAATTATCAAAGGAAGTGTATAATAATGACGCATAAATGAGGTTTGGATTTAATAACACTAATATAAAATTATTAATATTACAGCAGCAATATCAAGGAGATGTAGGAAAATTAGTAGCAAATTACACGAGTGCAGGTGGCAATTAAGAAAAACAGAAACTGTTTTATCACAATAATAAAGTGGCTGGTATTTATGTTAACATATGTCGACTATAATTCGCCGAATGATTTTAGTCAGTTAAAAACTTAAACAAATCAGTGAAAGAAAAGTCTCTTAAAACCAATTGCAAGTTTACTTGGGTCATTAAAACCAAATTTACGAATAATAATCGGTGATCACTCCAAAAAGTTTAGCTTGAGCTTCCTCGACTGCCGTTGTTGTTAGTTAAAACTAAGGAAAGGAAACTAACCAAGTCTTCGAGAACTAATGGAAAGGGTAGATAAGAGAGACCGCATGTGGTACAAGGTTCTTCTTGACTGACGTTTCTCTTCTATGGCAATTCATCAGAGTAACAGGAGATGATGAAAACAAGAAGAGGATTTTAAGAAGGAGGAAGTGCAGCCTCACAAGTCCTCCCCTTCTCTGTCCTCCAGCCACGTTCAGGGTGGAGAGAAGAGGATGCCTGCGCCAGACTCGTTCCTGGAGAACCGAGGGGAAAGTGCTTAATACGGAAGGGCAGAGTGAGGTTTCGGACAATGTATATATATATATATATATATATATATATATATATATGCATATTGAGTTAAAATGGCAGTTATGCATCTAGCTAAGCTCTTCATGAAGCACCGGATGAATTTATTCTTACAGTCACGAGAGGATACGAGTATCTCATATGTCAGTCCTTCTAATGCAAACACAGTTTGTTTATGAGATATCCTCTCATGACTGCAAGAAGAGCTTCGTTAGCTACAACCTCTCATTTTAACTCTGTATATATATATATATATATATATATATATATATATATATATATATATATATATATATATATATATATATATATATATATATATATATATATATATATATATATATATATATATATATATATATATATATATATATATATATATATATATATATATATATATATATATATATATATATATATATATATATATATATATATATATACAGTAGTGTGCAAATTAATTCGGACAGTACCAAATTTCTGGACTATTTCATAATATGTCTTAATTTTTGGCAACAGTTAGGAAGTTTTTTTTTGTTTTCCGTGCAGAATAGTGTACTGGTAACATCTGGCAACTGTTTTATTGTGCTCTAGCTACACTAAGCCCGCCAGTGCTACACCAGAACTTGTCGTGGCTCTTGATTGAAGGGAGAGTACTCCGTGGTGTACTTTGTTCTGCCAGAATATTCACCTTCCAATCATTATTTAACAATAAATTTATTATGGATATCAACCCAGGAAGCGCGCAAGTATTATTTCTGAGGAAATCAAGGTAGCAAAGTCAACTGTTGGCGCCATTGTGAAAAGAGCTGAAGACACTGGTGAACATTCAACACTGCGACAAATAAAATGTGGAAGAAAACCAAAGACAACACTTCAGGATGACAAGGCTCTCATCAAAAATAATGTGAAGGATCCAAGAAAACCAGTAAAGACCTCCAGAGAGATTTGTCTTTAGCTGGTGTAAATGTTTCTTCTTCAACCGTCCTGCGAAGGCTCATTGAAGTTGGCAGATTTGCTAGAAAACTGGTACGTAAACAGTTATTGACTTCTGCTATGAAGATAAAACGTCTTGCTGGGCACGCAAGTATGCTGGATGGAAGGCAGCTGACTAGAAGAAAGTTATGTTTTCAGACGAATCGCATTTTGAAGTACATAGGCATAGGTCAGTGGTAGTAAGACGAAGCAAAGATGAATCACGTCAGCCAGGACACATTCAACAGGTGCCAAAATACCCACCTAAGAAGATGTTTGGGGGCTGTTTTAGCGCTAAAGGCCTAGGGCGGCTTGTTACTATTAAGGGAATGATTAACAGCGTTATTAAATACAAGGCAATCCTGCAGACTCACTTACTTCCCGCGATGCAGAAAGACATTCCTGATGGAGGCAGCATTTTCCAGCAGGATCTGGCTCCGTGCCATACTTCCCCCAAAATTTGCCCATTCTTCAAAAAAAGTGGACATACCGTTATAGATTAGCCTGGGAATTCTCTTGACCTAAACCCCATTGAGAACCTATGGGCTATAATTAAACGTAGAATCGAGAAGACACATCTGTTCGACGATGGAGAAGATGATTTGTGCTGCTATCAATGCCTGGTACCATAACGAAGAACTGGCACAAATGTGTTCAAATTTGGTTGAATCTATGCCAGAGCGATGAAGCAGGTTATAAAAACAAAGGGCGGTCATATTTCACATTAAATGTTGCATTTATCTTATCATTGACGTATTCTTTTCAAATATAAACAAAAATGATCAAATAATTGTAATATTTCACCACTGTCCGAACTAATTTTCACACTACTGTATATGTGTATATGTATTTGTATATATATATATATATATATATATATATATATATATATATATATATATATATATATATATATATATACCGAGTGTCCCAGATAAAAGTTAACCGTACTTTGAATTAGTATAACTCAAAGACTATTGAAGATTTGGGGATCCTGCAAAAAGTGTCTCATTTAACAACTCTTTATCTGTCGATTCTGGAAATTTCATTAAATTAACTATTATGATATTGATACACTAATGGTTTTAGTGGAGGCTATGAAAAATATGTTCGCGCAAGGAAGAAAAATAATGAAACGAAGCCTAGGAACGCTAGGTCACCATGCACTTTCAGGAGAAGCGTAGGGAGCCTAGGTATCCTAGGTCTCTGTGCAATTTCTTAAGCAAAGCCTAGACCATTTTACAGTGGTTTTTCAGCCACGCTGTGGTATGGTCTCGTCATTATTGCTTACTAAGCAAATCAAAGCGTTTCTGTGTAATTATTTACTTCCATATAACCTTTTTAATCATCCAGTTAACAAAAGATCAAAGCGTATTTGTAGTCACAAACTTTATTAAGACTGGCAGTATTAAACAAGTACAAGATTCATTTGAACAACTTTTTCCAGGTAGGCACCCACCAAGCAAACCCACATTTTGGAAAAATGTTCGTATATTACAACATGAAGAAACATGCCTAAATCTAAATAAAAGTCGTTCGGGTCGTATGAGAACCATAAGAACAACATAAAATATCGAAAATGTTCAGATAACACTTCTTCAAAATCCACATGTATCAGTCAGAAAGAATGGGTTACAATTTTCAAAGTCGTCATTTAACCGCATTATTAAACATGACTTAAAATGGCATCCCTATAAGATGCATGCAAGACACCAGCTTCTTGAAACTGATTTTTCTCGTCGTAGACAATTTGTCGAGTGGCTTCTCCATAAACCTGCTCGTTTCTTGGAAAACATTGTGATTGGTGACGAGGCAGCCTTTTCCATGAATAGAAAGGTGAATAGCCATAACATGCGGCAATATGCGCAGCTGAACTACCCCCCAGCATTCTACTTTGACACACGTATTTGTCAGCAGAAAGTGTCTCTGTGGATCGGAATATGCGGAAATGGCTATCTTGTTGGCCCATTGTTTTACGAGGATAACTTGAATGGGGCTGCCTACCTGAGCATGATCAACGAAAAGATCTTTCCAGAACTCCGCCAGATTTACGGTAATCAATTCAGTATACTTTGATGGATTTAAGACGGCGCACCAGCTCATAGACAGCTTCCTGTAAGAACAAAACTAAGACAAAAGTTTGACAACGGCATTGTCGCGTTAAATCATGCAATTGAATGACCCCAAGATCCCCTGACTTAACACCGTGCGATTATTTCTTATGCGGATATCTAAAGAATAAAGTGTATTCAACTCCACGACAAAGCATCAACCAGTTAAGAGATTGCCTCACACGTGAAGTCAATATACTTAAGGAAAATCACAAGTTAATAAAAAAAGATGTTCAATCAATGCGATCAAAAGCGCCACTGTGCTTGGAAAGAAATGGAGGACATGTGTAAGGAAACGGTTCTTAGAAAATTAAAAAATGAATTTGTATTACCCATATGAAGAGGGGTTTTTGTTAAAAATAAATTTAAATATATTTGTTGATTTTAAACTTCGAAGTTTCATTATTTTACTTCCTTGCGCAAACATAATTTTGATCGCCACCACAAAACCCATTATTGTATCAATATCGTAAAAGAGAATTTAATGAAATTTTCAAAATCGAAAGATAAATAGTTGGTAAATTTGTTTTGTTTTTCAGAACTCAAAAATCTCTAATAGGTTTTGAGTTATATTAATTCAAAGTACGGCTAACTTTTTTCTGGGACACCTTCCTTGTATATATATATATATATATATATATATATATATAAAGAAAGACCAAATAAAAGTTCTGCGGGTGATAACAACCACCACAGGGCTTTTGCCATATTTATTTTCTGCCTTACAATACAATTTTCAAGACAGAAAGAAAGATGCAGAAACTTTGTGTTGCAGACTATATAACAATATAGTACAAAGGAATAAATTTAAGGCAAATCAGTAATGAGACAAGAAACAGGAGTTTTTTAGAGGTAAGAGAAAGCGAAATTAGAAGAACACTAGAATCAAAGAGAGCAGAGGGCGGCACAATGAAGGCAATCCTTTATTGAGAAGACAGAAAAAATGCCAGGGGAAAAAAGTTTGAAATTCTTGGCCGGGACTCGAACCCGTGTCTGCTGATTGCCGGTCAGATGCTCTACCGTTAAGTTACTAGGCACAGTGACTCTACCTCCCCCAAGCGTTGAAGGAATTTACAATTCAATTAATTCCATAAAATTTCTATCGGTTTCAACCTCGACATTCCACGGACTTCGACCCCTACTGCAGATCTTCTTGACAGTCCCTCTGCTTAACTTGGTGAAAACTGTTATTATTCCGTACCTAAGTTCCACCCTGATGGTGCAGGCGACTTGTTTGTATTTATCTCAAATATTCCCCGCCATATAATAGCACAAGAATTTTCGGTCTGGGGAGTTAGTAAGCCAAATGTTTGAAGCGATGTGATCAAAGAAATTGTCTAAGCAAAGAGTGGGTCATCTTGTCTGTGTGGGATGGCGCAGTCTTAATACCACATTTACATTCTTCTAAAGGCAACCTCCTTCATCCAGAAAATCATTAGCTGCTCTAGACAATTAGAATAGCAGTCCATTTTAAGTATGACGCCCTTTGCGAAAATAAATGGGGCCATAAAATAGCCCTAATTTTTTTGAAACCCACTGTCGTAGGGTGACCGTGAAGGGGGCAAAACAGAGAAATTGAGATACAGATCTCAGTGCGAGGGTTAAATAAGCAAAAATCGAGTGCGTTTATCCTAAATAATAGATTCTTAGAGTTTCTGGGATTAGAGAAACTAAAGGTAAAATTTTTTTATTACTTTCCTATATACAAAGAAAATATTAATAGCACAAGTAAATAACTGACAATAAATAAAATGAGGCCCGGGGTAAGAAACGGAGGGGGAGGGTACAAATGACTCGACGGGTACGAGAGTCCTAGAGAGGATGCACGGTGATTGCTTCCAGAGAAAATGGGAGAGTGCAATTATCGGGGAGACTCACGTAAAGCCTAATTGACTGGAAGCTTGAATACGGCGAGTAAACGGGGCGGGATTAACCTCGCTGAAAAATTAGTGAGGAAGTACTCCAGTCGTTGAACGAAGTAGATAACCAAGTAATAGATGCCTGTCCGTGTCTATCGTCTGTCGGCGGGAACTCTGGTCTTAGATACGAGAAAGGCCAGGTAGAGATGACGCGTCGCGTTCGAAGCTAGAAGCCGTTGGGAGGCGAAGCAGGGTGTACGAGACTGTATGTGGCTGCTAACCAAGGCAGGACTGTATGCTACTGGTTTCTCAAAGCTTTTCTCTAAGTATTTATACTGCCTTGGCGGAAGCGGATCGCCAGGGCCCCCCAAAAGGGGACAAGGAGGATAGTCTCGTCGGCCTCACAGCTTTGCGCAAAGTTCCTTGGCTCTGTGGGTCTGGCGCCGATCAGACGGTGCGACGGCGAGGAATGGAACACAAACGGTTTACGCAGTCCCGCGAAAATCTCTCGGCTCCATCGGGGCTGTCTGACCGTGCAGGTGTTTCTCCTTAGGTGCCACAGGTAGAGGTTGGGTTCTAGTTGGAGGGAGGTAACTTTCTCTCTCTGATATCTCCTTTCCTTCCAAGATGGAGATTCCGAAGGAAGTGACATCAGACTAATATAAGGTAACTACACGGCTAAATTTCCCATAGGATACAATTACAAAAGGGATGGTACTGGGTACTCTGCACAAAAATAAGTTAAATAAAGGGGACTCGGGAAATACTCGGTATTCCCATTACCACACACATCAAGAAAAAAAAATAAATAACAGTAATAATACAATAAGACAGATAGAATAGTTACCAATAGCCGGGTCAACATAGTCTCGTTAACCAGTGGCTTACATAAAAGGATATTAAAATAAAAAGAAAAATCTCCCAGTACAAAAAAGGTACATACGAAAAGGGTAATTCATCAAAAATGTATACACAATAATAAAAGAAAATAATGGAACATATTATTATAAGGCATTACACAAAACTACTAAATTATTCAGGAATACATATAAGAGTAATCCATTTAACGTTATAATTAATGGGAAATTACTCTGTAGACAAATCCAGAGGATTTCTACTTAAGTTGCCAGTCAGGCAATTTTCGGAACCCTTTATATATACAATTTTAAATTGGAATTCTTGGAGAGAGAGACTCCACCTCACGAGGCGACCATTATTTTTCTTAACGTTCCGTAGGTAAGAGAGGAGTTTATGGTCAGTCTCGATAGTGAATTCTTTACCTAAGAGAAACACTTTGAACCTGTATATACTCAGAAACAATGGCAAGGGCCTCTCGCGGGATTACTGCATGGTTTTTACTCGCAGGGCAGGAGTTGACGGCTCGCAAACGCGATGGCAAACTTTTACCATGGTCACCATACTGGACGAGAACACAACCTATGCCATCTTTACTTGCATCAGTCCGTATGCCAAAAGGTTTAAGGGGGGCAGGTAAGCGGAGGATCGGTGCTGAAGCTAACTTCCCTTTGAGCTGGTCGAAGCTAGCGATGAAACGGGATGTTCAGACGAGGCACTCGGGGGCCTTTAACTTGAAGAGATCCCTCAAGGGAGCTGCGATTGATGCGAAGTTCATAATAAAACGTCGGTAGAAGGAGACGGACCCTATGAATCACCTCAACTGCTTCTTTGTTGCAGGCAGTGGCATTTCGACAATTGCCTTGATTTTGTCAGCTTGGGGAGCCAAGGAGTCGTTCTCTATGTGGGAACTTAAATAGTCAATAGTACCAAAGGCGAAGTTGCATAGGTTGAGGCCAATCGTGAGGTGGTGTTCCCGGAGTTAGCACAGGAGGGCAGGAAGGGCAGTTAAATGGTAGTCCCATTCCTGGGTAGCCACGTAAATGTTGTTGAAGTAGAAGGTGACGTGGGGCAACCCATCCAATATTCTCCTGATCATTCGGTTATAATTGCTACATGCTGTCACCAATCTGAAAGGTAGTCGCAGGTATTGAATCAAGCCTTTGTCGGTGGGGGAGGCCGTGTACCTCTTTACCTCTTTTCTCAATGGAATCTGGTAATAGGGCTTACACAGATCTAATTCGGTAATGAATTTGGCCTTTTCGAACATGTGCAAATTCTGATCGATGAGAGAATCGGTTCGGCGTCGAACACGGTGACGGCGTTTAATTTCAGGAAGTCAATGTACATCCGATAGGAATTGTCTGCCTTCTTCATCATGACGCCCGGAAACAATACTCCGATTCCGAGGGCTCTGTAATACTCATCTTCAGTAGCTTGTCTACCTTCTCATTGAACGCTTTTCTTAAGTGAATGGGGAGGGGGTACGGCTTCGAACGGACAGGTTCCTGGGTGGTGAGCCGAATATTGTGCTCAAACTGGGTAGCACAACCAGGGGTATTCGAGATTACATCAGCGAATTTGGTGAGTTCTGCTTGTAACTGGATCTTCTGGGGGATCGGAATCTGCAGATTTATGCTGTACTCAGTGGATGGGGAATCGGGGGTACCGGGCAAGATGTGAAGAGGATATTCCGTGTCTTGTTCCACGCAGGCGATTTGTACTACGACCAAGGGCTCAAGCGGTTAGCTGGACTCCAAGGCGGATTCTTCGTTCAGGGCCACAAGTTGATTAGCACAAGCGCGTCGATGGTACATTTTAAGCATGTTCACGTGGAATAGCTTAGTGCCAGAAGGGTTTGGATCAATTAGTCCACGTAGCCGCGTCTCTCGAGCAATGGGAAGGAGCCCTTCCATTGACTCATAGGTTTATTGTTCTCCATGGGGAGTAGTAAAATTACTTCGTCAGCGGGTTTAAATTTTCTTTCTTCGGAATTACAGTCGAAGTAAGTTCTATATTTGCCCAATTTTGTTTCAGCTTTCTGATGCACGATCTCTGAGTACTTTGCTAACTTCTGTATCAGGTCTAGCAGGTAAGCGTAGGAGGATTGAATCTCCTTATCTAATTTCGAATTGAAGATGAGCTCCTTTAAAATTCTGAAGGGCCCTCTAACATTACGTCCATAAAGAAGCACAAATGGGCCAAAACCTAAGGTGCAATGGGGAATTTCCCGGTATGCGAAAAGGGCTACCGGTAAGAAGCGGTGCCATTCTCGTGGTTGTTAGGCGCACAGTTTTATGAGGATGCATTTGAGAGAGCCATAGAGCCTCTCAAACATCCCGTTACCAGCTGAGTAAAAGGGGGGTGGTAAAAAGGGGTTTTAACTTTAGGAGCTTGCCGACGTACTCCATCAGTTGCGACCTGAATTGTCGGCCACGATCAGGCAGAATTTCCTTGTGTACCTAACACAGGAAAA